>OMLB01027608.1:0-10104 GCA_900302555.1 Myripristis jacobus | reverse complement strand
GTAGTAGTAGGCTAGTGGTAGTAGTAGTAGCAGTAGTAGCAGTAGTAGTAGTAGTAGTAGCAGTAGTAGCAGTAGTAGCAGTAGCAGTAGTAGCAGTAGTAGCAGTAGCAGTAGTAGTAATAGCAGTAGTATTTGCAGTAGTATTCGCAGTAGCAGTACTAGTAGTATTTGCAGTAGTAGTAGTAGCAGTAGCAGTAGCAGTAGTAGCAATAGCAGAAGTATTTGCAGTAGTATTCGCAGTAGCAGTACTAGTGGTACTTGCAGTAGTACAGCTGCAGCTCGGCTTATTACAGAGAACTCCAGCTGACTCAACCACGAACCAACAGTGTCACGTGACAACACAAAAGGTGGGCGGTTCCGTTCTCGGTTTCCGGAAACATGGAGGCTGTCGTGAGTGATGTGGTAGCCCCCGAAGATCTTTTAGTAAGTTTCCACAATATTAAACCTACCATTTTTGCATTAAGGCTACACTTACCATCGAGTAACACCACCGTGAGGTCCTCAGATTAAAGTCTGAGCCCGACAAATGCTGAAACTATCGTGAAACGCGACGTGTCGGAGATAGTGTTTGGCTAACGGCTGCTAACTGACTGTGTCGTTCAGACGTCACCTTCGGCTCACTTGAGGCTGCTGTAAACAAAGTAGTCCCAGTGTAACTCATGCTAACAAAAATGTGTTTTGTGATATTTAAAACTGTTAATGTGTCAGTTATATTCACAGTGAGGGGGTAAACTGATGTGGAAAACGCTGTGTCGAGAGTCAGCCGACCATGAGTCATACTAGTGCAACACCTGCCAACACGCAGGTCACCTAATGTCAGAGAATCATATTTTTTGTTCCGTATTTCATGATGTTTCCTAATGTAATGGGGAAGGTGGGTAGACAAAATTAACATTATGAAATGTTTCAGTGTTTTGTTCCCGTCTGTGTTTCAGTGGAGTGCAAAATTTCAACATTTTACACTCATTAGTTTTAGTTGTTTAGTTGTTTTGGATGACACTGAGAAATTATAACATGCCATTTATCTTCAGAAACTTCCCTCTGCTTTAAGACCCAAACCAAACATAACTACACCTGCAATAAAGTGAGAACCACTGATAGTTAATATGACATTTTGGACTGAAAAACATGATTCCCTTAAAAACCTAGATGTATAAGAGGAGGGGAGTGGGGGCAGGTTATGTTTTATTTAAAAGGCTGTTTAGGTAGTCAGCAAGACACATAAAGTACCTGATCCATAAACTTGGACAGCAATTATTATTATAATGATTTTCTGGAGGTTTAAATTGGTGGGGTCAAATTGATCCCAATTGCGAAAAAATGTTGGTAAATTTGAAGGTAACAGGAGGGATAGTTTCTGTGATGGAAACATATATGCTGCCAAGCTGTTGACTTAATGTGTAATATTTGTTACACTTAACAGTTTTTCCTCACACGGTTTTGTAGCAGTGGTGGCAGGAGGTGATCTCTGGTGATTGATCCATCGCTGTCAGTGATACTTTTGGTTCCAGTGTAGCTTGTGGTAAAACATTTTATATTTTGACGCTTGATTTTGTCTTAAAGAGTCCCATCTTCACACTGGGTCGATGTTTTCCTGTGCTTAATGAGGAAAACTGAGGGAGATATTAATTTTAATGCATTTGTTAATTTCCTGTTTACATGTGCACTACATTTTAGTGAATGTAGAGGAAACCCTGCTTTAAAAAAAAAAAAAACATACAAATGAGCATTTTTCTCTTCTCTGTTACAGAAATTTGAGAAGAAGTACAATGCTGAATTGGCGAAGGGCGCCGTTTCCAAAGAAACCAAGTTTGAATACGCCTGGTGTCTGATCAGGAGTAAATACTCAAACGACATCAAGAAGGGAATCGCACTGCTGGAAGGTGAGTCCACGAATAACTTAAGTGTTACTAGTTTTAAATTGACCGCTGTCTGCCTGAGAGACTTCAAACAACATACATGGATCGGCACTCAGAGTAGTACAGTTTTTTGTTGTTGTTGTTTTTTGTTGTCGTTCCTACTATAGTGGCTGAATGTGTTTTCCACCTGGCCAGACCACTATCATACCTGACTGGGTTGATATGATATGGACAAAATCTTCTATCATGATAGGGACAATTATATATCTTTATAGCAATAATTCACAGTTTATGTTTTCTGTAAAACTGTCAATAAAAATAACCACATGACAACTTTTTGACACTGAACAGAACTGAGGTTTGCTTTTGCTTACAGTACTTTCCTTCCGTGCAGTTTGCATCTTTTGGCTCTCGTTGCACTGCAGCTCATGGTTCTTCTCTAAGTGGTACAGGAGGTTTGTTCTGTCAGAGCCTGATGTGTCACCGGGGGTTTCATTCTGTGTCACGCTCCTCCGTTTTTGTTTGTTACTCGAGCCCACATGTAGTAATGGTACATTCAAGACAACTATGAGCTCCGACTCAGTGATGTAAATTCCTGCTCTGACACAGTTTTTACAGCAACAGTGTTAGTCTATTGATAGAGATTTTAGTCAATTGTTTCTATTTCTCTCGTCCCACGATATACATCACGTCATATCACTCAGTCCTAATATCTGACATTTGTGATAATTTCTTTTTGCCCTTTCGGTGGCGTTTCAGGGGTATTGGAATAAGTGGCAGCTGGAATGACTACAGATATCGTAAAGACAGAATATTAACGCTTGTCCTGGGTTTTTGATGGAGGATAATTAAGAACAAGCTATCTTACAAGTGACATTCAAATTTAAATGATTACAGTGAGACAGTTGCTAATGTATGGTGATGAGGTATTACCTTATATGTTTTAAAGTTTCTCAGCATGAACCAACATTCTTGTTTTTATAGAGCTGGTTCAGAAAGGAACAAAGGATGACTCTCGGGACTTCTTGTTCTACCTGGCTGTGGCCAACTACAGACTGAAAGTGAGTGTCTTACCTTAAAACTGTGATATTATTTGCATTGTTTTCAGTCTGTTTTTTTCTGACTACCTGCATTTTGATGTCATTTTAATGTGTGAACATCACATTGTACAATGTAAACACAGGGCATTTCATTTTCTTGTAATTTTAGCCCTCTGATAATGTCTGTTAACATTTACATATGAGTATTTTCTTTCCACATCGTCTTCTCCTCTTCCTTTTCTTTATGTTGAATATTTGTCATTCCTCTGTTTCCTTCAGGAGTACGAGAAAGCCCTGAAGTACATCCGGACTCTGCTGAAGAACGAGCCGGGGAACAAGCAGGCTTTGGAGCTGGAGACACTCATCGACAAGGCTTTGAAGAAAGGTAATAAAGAGGAGTTGGACACAAACCACTCTCTTTACACTATTGACTTTCAGTTTAATCAGATAAATTTCCTTTCACTTTGTTAGTAGAATTTGACCAGGTTATTCCACTCCTGGTGTTGCAGCTGTCAATGTATTAACTTCCCACCAACGTATAAAAAAATATATATTTTTGGGCACCCCAGTGGCTCACCTGGTAGAGTGCGTACCACTTGTTAAGGCTGAGTCCTGATCGCAGTGTCCAGAGTTCGAAGCCGAGCCCAGGCCCTTGGCTGCATGTCATCCCCTCTCTCCCATGCCTTTCCCGTCTCTCTCTACTTTCACTATCAAATAAAGCAGAAATGCAAAACAAAACAAAACAAACAAAGTATATTTTGGAGCACTGTCTCCCATTCGTTTAAAATTTTACAGACTTTTTATCATAATTACAACCTTACTGGGATGAATTACATTAACACAAAGGTCGAAATTTCCAGTTTTGAAACTGATAACCAACCAACACTCAAAATGCAGTAGGCAACTTTCATCCATTTAGAGATGTGTATGCAAGTCTTATGAAAGTCCTGTCAATGTTTTATTATTAAGTTAACTGGAAAAAATGTAGTACGTAATTGCAGGTACCTTTTTTATTACATTTGTAGGAAATTTATTTCCTTAACTGGACTATTACAGTGGAAATTGGTATTACATTCATTGTTTATTACATTGGTGGGAAGTTATTATTGACTGTTGCAACACATCAGTTTGAGTTAATAATTTCAAAATACTGAAGTTCACCTGTCGTCACCTAGATGGCCTGGTCGGCATGGCGATCGTCGGGGGAATCGGCCTGGGTGTGGCTGGATTAGCGGGCCTCATCGGATTGGCTGTGTCCAAAGGAGTAGCAAAGTCCTAACGTGGATGTGGGATGGTCTTCATTTTGCTGACCAAAAAATTTCCAAGAAGGACTGACACACTCAACCCTCCCCCCTTCATAACAACTTTAAAGCTTTGAAAATAATTGATTGGTGTCTTTTTGGAGAGAGTTTGAAGGAATTCCCTTTTTTGCTATAACCATAGTATCAATAAGGAATAATTAAAGTTTTGATCTAATGTATTTACAATATCAGTACACAAAGGGTTTGATAAGTGCCAGTGATTAACCTGTTGTCACATTTTAACAGGGTGACGATTTTCAGCATATATGAAGTGACTTAATTGTGTAACCATACACTATAGCATGGCACTTTCTCATTATTTATGTAAATAAACTAGAATAGACCCAATGCAGATCAGTTATATGTAATTTCTTGGTAGGGTGCACGTCAGCATAAACCTCATAAGTTGGCTTCAAAGCACTTGGATTTTGTAAAAAAAACTAAGAAAAAAATTCTTTACAAAAGTGCAATTTTGTTTTGATTACTGCTGTCCTGTTGTTTCTGACATCAAGAAAAGCAAAGTTAAGGAAAGTGTTACTAGTGTAGGGGCAGGTGTAGTGTGATAGTTTACAATGCCAAAAAGTCACAACGTGGTTTTGTTTGTGGTAGAATCTGGTCGATGTTAAGGCAGCTGTGACTCCCCCCTTTCTGCTTATAGGCGATTATAAGCCCAGCTGCTTCTCCGGAGTACACAAGCTTTGTGAATGATGAGAGCACGGAGAGACATTACATTTAATTCTGGAGATTTGGTTTGTTTCCATGTGTTGAGATCATACATTTTATCCACGGAGGGCAACCTACTCGGTGGAAATTAACCGTTTTTTGTGACATAAGATGCTTTTCTTTACATTCTAGACAACTGCTGTGTCTAATTTTCCCTCATCGAATAAAATAATCCTGAGCTGACAGAAGACCTCCCCTCCTGTGAGGCAGTTATTATTGACCCGTGGAATGAAAATGAATGATTGTGCATATCTCATGCTGATGCAGGAAATCAAACAGAGCTTGGCACTCCTGGTGTGATTTGACACACAAGACGGCCTCTATCAGTTGTTTCCTTAAGGATCCTCTCATTGATCGAGGAAAGTCCAGTTTACAGATCCAATCTTGCCCAATCTCACAAATGTTTTATCATATGTCATGCTGTATAGCGACTTTATTAGATGCGTATTAAGTTGTTGCATGTGTGACAGATCATAATGACTATATGCGGTTAATGTTTGAGTCTTTATTGCCGTTGTTGCTCTCCGCTGGAACAAAAACGTGCCTGCCCTACTTCATTCGCTCCCAACGCTCCTGATGTCTTGACCCCCGGGGAGATTCAAGCCCCTGGCGCGGTTTTACAACAGGAAAGCTCACGCTGGCTATCAGCTCCGTGGAGTCTTATCAGCCTCTTGGGATGTTATTTATTAACTCACCTGACAGCACCGAAACTCCACGGGGACAGATCACCTGAAGACAACAATCCTCCTCGGTGTGTGAAAGAGGTGATGAAGTAGGTGAACGAGGGAGGGAAACCACAGATCATGGTGGGGAGAAAGTGAACAGAATGAGTCTCATCTTATTTTAGGCACTTTTTATGAATTGCCAAAACATTTTTGAAGTAAAACAAATACAACAATGAAATGCACATGACAGAAGGCCTAGAGCAGAGATTCAAATTTAAATAAAAATGTTCATGAGCCAGCCGTTCATCACTCAAACACTGCCCTTTTACCCAGCCTCTTGTTGCAGATATATCTTCATTTTTCCATAAAGCGAACAAAATTAACTTTTACCATCTTTTTCCCTTTAAGAATGTAAGTGAATTTCTCTGTTTACTCTTCTGTGATAGACCAATGAGACACATGTAATGGAGGAAGCACATGTTTGTTTAAGAGAACACAATTAGTTGGATAAATTCCGCCTTTTATTTTATGACCAAGCCTGGATTTTTTTTTTTTTGTTGTTGCACTCATCCATTGCACAATAGAAAGACACATTAACAAGATGATTCATCAAAGCTGGTATAATTCAGATCAGCTTCAGTGAGTTTTAGTGACAAGGGCCAATGTTCATTCGCCGCTGCCACAAGCCGCGGCAAAACATTTGGGAACACGGTGTATTGGTTAAATTACATGCTATTACTCACTAATATTGTGTAATCCACATTAAAGCTGGTGAGGCTGCAGCCAGT
Organism: Myripristis jacobus; assembly: GCA_900302555.1. Taxonomy (NCBI): domain Eukaryota; kingdom Metazoa; phylum Chordata; class Actinopteri; order Holocentriformes; family Holocentridae; genus Myripristis; species Myripristis jacobus. The sequence continues at coordinate 3,728 of OMLB01027608.1, read as the reverse complement.
GGCACTGTGGGGCGGCAGATATTCACAGAGATGTGAGGTTTTTATCGACATATCATTTTTATTCATTTTTAATTTGGATCACCAATATTCCCTCTTTGTCTCAATCACACCCACGTGTCGGCAGGACGTCTGTTTGGACACAAAGAGCCCGTTAGCTTTAGAGGAGCCTGCTTGTTCATGTAATCAAATCATAAATATCCACCCATGCTTTCATCAGGCGCCTGGGTTGTGACTGGCTACAGATATAAAGGCAACAATTCAGTAAGAAATAACAGCATTAGGACAGGGTGTGTCCTAATGGGCAATTAAAGATCATTTTAGAAATATTGCAAATGCACAAGAGATCTTGCAGAGTCTAAATTCTCTCAAAGCCAATTCATGTTTTGAATTTCACGTGACACTCCTTTATTTTTATTGAACATATTTTCATAAAACATGACTTTATTTTAGCAGATCCTTAAAAATTGTATTTAAAATATCACAGCATCACAGAATACCATGTTCACTTGTGGGATGAGCCATAAATCCAGGGCCTCAGGAGAATTGGGATGCTGTGAAAAGGGTTAAGATTTTGGGGGGGGGTAAAAAAAAGAAAAACAGGTATTCAGAGAGGCAATTTTCTCTTTTTTTCTCCCTTTTTAAGCAGTTGTAACACATCTACACATCTCTAGGCAGAAATGGCGTCCAAAGACTTTTTTTTCCAACAAATTTTCACATTGCATTCCAACGAGCAGGTACAAATAGACATCAGGCTCCACACCAAGAGGGTTTGACCTCATCTGACCAGAACGTGTATCATCTCATTAAAAAGTGTCTATCTGTACTACACATGCTGTGCGGCTGTCCTCATCGCACGTGCTCACCCCCCCCCACACACTCATGAGGTATTCCTGGAGCACACATGAAGACAAGTTGTAGAGGTGGTCAGGTGTCACTTCACAGAATCACATAAAAGTTTTGTTTTTGCAGACAAAGCCAGCAGGACATTAGCGTTTGATAACACGAGCAGACCAGCAAGCCGTTCTGCAGGCAGGCCAGCGGTAAAAATACACTTTGGCAAACAGTTCGGCCATAAAATGAGACGTTTATGATGGGGCAGAATCCATTTCTCAGGTGGAGATGTAACAGACAAGGCAGGCCATTAAGTTTATGTTCGTCTCTGGGTTAGATTTCTCCCCTTTCTCTTAATAAACAAGTGTTAAAGATACAGTTCACTCTCAAAATACCACCTTAAATATTAACCTTGTTAATATTCAGTGAGTGTCTCTGATCATAGGCCATTTTTATTCCGTTGAGGAGGAAAAAGTTTAACATCAGAATGAGCTGGCAATCCACGCACATCTCTGAAAAGTCACTCAGGTGCTGTGCCAGTGTCTATAATCTTGATTTAATATTCACATAAAGGATTAATCTCCAAACCAGTTTAGGTGGAGCAGTTTATTGGTCAAATCACAAGATCTTGAATGGTTTTGTTCAGTCTTTATTGGACAACATTAGGACACACAATCTAATCTGAACTGAACACATTCAAAAATGTCACACTTTCTTAAGAAGTAGACTTTTGATTCACAAGCATCCACTGTATCAGTGTCAGATGCAGCCTTTTTATGAGTCCCTCCACATTTACAGAATTTACGACCGTGATGAATCCCATTTTTGATATAATTTGACTGCCACATGTGGTCAGTTTTTGTTTTCACTCGGGGAGAATTTGGTTATCCTTTAATTTGTGAGCAGAGGAACAAAGAAAAGGATGACACCAGTTATGGCCCGCCACTATCTTGGTTTTTTAATATGATTTCAAAATACAACTGCTTGCCTCTCTTTGTCCCTGAGTAGAACAGTGAAGTTCATGTCTATTTATCAATTCAACAAAACAGTGAACTCATTCAGTAGCTCTAAAATATGATTTGTTGTGTGAAACCAAGACTTGAGATATGCAGTCCTTCAATACAAAGAAACCATTTTAATGCAAATGCAAATGATTGATACCTCATTTCAGATGAAACCCTACAATTATTGATGTGTCACCGCTATTGATCTGGGAAAAAAACCAAGACAAAATCCGCATCTCGCTTCCTTACAGAAAATTAATGATCGACCTGCATTAGGTTTCTTTTTCCCCGTGCATTGTGTGCATCCGGACCCTGCTGACCTTTACACAAACGACTTTGCTCATTTCCATATCTCCTAACCCCAGTTCTCAAAGGCTTTGTCTAAAATGCAGGTTAAGTATTACCCCAATAATATATCAGTTTGGTCGACTCTGTGTCCTAGTTCTGTCTGCGCTGATGACCCAGGTATCAGGGAGATTATTAAGACTGCAAACAGGAAAGATGAACTGGGTAACTCGGCCACTCCTTACTGGCACTTGCTGTTTACTCTTACCTGTGACTTTTGGTCTTTGCAATTAATCCACATGCACGCTCGTACACATGCACAGCTAATATTATCAAATACAAGGATACAAGGATACAAGGATAGATGCTGGGCAATTAACACAAGGCAAGGAAAATGTATTTATATCGTGCATTTCATACCCAAAGGCAACCCAAAGTGCCTTACAGAGTGCACAGGGAAAAGCACAAGAAACAACTGATTAAAACAATAAACGCAGTAAAACAAACAAGCAAATTTTATTCAAAAGAATTAATTAAAAGCAATGGTAAACAGGTAGGTCTTATATTCGATTTGAAAGTCGCCATTGTCCCAAGTTGTAGCTCCTCTGGCAATTTGTTCCATAGCAAAAGTGATAACATAAGATTTTAGATAACAACTAAAAATAAATGTCTGGCAAAGAATTTATGACCATACAAGTTTCCTACTTTTTGACCCACACATCAACCATCCAAAATCAGTTTGTTCCAGTCATCTGTTACCTATTGAGAAATGCTGGCAGAAGGTTGCACTGACATTAATAAAAGCAGATGATTATGACCTTGCGTCATGTGGCCTTGAGATATTCATAACCAAAACAATAAACCTAGCAAAGCACCTCTGGCCAAACTTTCACAGTCAAAAGGCGCTGTGTGTCGTGCTGTGTCAACACATGATATTTTAGGTCAAAATTTTCCACGAAACTGAAAAAAGTGGCTTTTCAGAATAATTAAACAAGTGCTTCGATGTAGTAACTGAGATTAGGTTGTGAAATTGTGTCATTTATTAAACCTGTTAAACACTTTGATCATATTTGTTTTGAAAGGGAGCGATATGTCAGTTATTACATATACGTTGAATGCACATACAGCCAACACACACATTTCAGTGTGATTAAGTGCAACAGATGACCATTGGACTCTCAGTGAAACGATAAACACCTGTTCAGTTTCAGGGGTGTAAAATGCAAAAGGAAGATAGAGTGTGTGTGTGTGTGTGTGTGTGTGTGTGTGTGTGTGTGTGTGTGTGTGTGTGTGTGTCTGAGGGGGTGGTGTGTCTGAGTGTGTGTGTGTGACACATAATCCTCTGGACCAGGTTAATTAATCTTGTATTAGCTCTGTGTCTCTCTGTGTTTGTTTGAAGTGGATCATCATTTATTATTTCAGACGCCGTGATTCATTAATTATCATACAAGCAGACAGATAGACAGGTTATTATCCTGTCGCTCTGCTGCTTCCTGTCTGACTGCACCTGTCTGTCTAAAACACTCAGTAATTATCACATTATCACTCTGACAAACATAATTTATGTCTTTTAAGTCTATCATTTTAATCATTATCTATATGGGTTTC
>OMLB01027606.1:0-22540 GCA_900302555.1 Myripristis jacobus | reverse complement strand
GTGTGTGAAATCTTGATGGATGAGCTCTCATTCACATTAATGGACAGATCGAGTTGCTCAGGTGTACGGTGTAATCTGGTGGAATACACCACACACAGTTCAATTGTCTATACTGTTCCTTCTCCTGTTCCTCTCTGTCCTGGCCTAACTTATTCACTCCAGGCCGTCTCTTCTCTTCTCTTCTCTTCTCTTCTCTTCTCTTCTCTTCTCTTCTCTTCTCTTCTCTTCTCTTCTCTTCTCTTCTCTTCTCTTCTCTTCTCTTCTCTCCTCTCCTCTTCTCGTCTCTTCTCTTCTCTTCTCTTCTCTTCTCTCCCTCTCTCCCTCTCTCGTTCTCCCTCTCCTCTGCTCCTCCTGTGTACTTTGATGGACGAGGCTCCTCTCCAGTCTCTCCTCCCGCATCGTCTCTCTCTGTCTGAGGCTCGGCTCAGTGGGAGGAACAGGCAGCAGTCTACAGCAGACTGCCTTGCTCTTTTTCCCCTGATTTAATTCTTATGAAATGCGGGCAGGCTTCTGCTACTGAAGGAATCCGGCCCAACCTCGCTTTTCAGCACTGCAAGTCCTTCCTCGTATGAGCGATGGTCAATATCTCCCATGGGCCATCATTTACACGAATGTTCTTTGATTTCAGCCTAGATTCCACACTACAATCAAATATATCCGTAGTGTTCATCCCTTTGATAGTGACAGAAATTGGATCTTGCTTCTGATATACCAATGACGCCTTTAAACATGTTGCTCTGTAAAGGCTGTGGAGGTTGCTCTTCCTAAATGTTTATGCAGTATAAATTTAGAGCTGGACACACATTGGTTAGATATTTGATTACACCATAATTGCCATTAAGGATGCTTTGAATATTCTTTGTTTATTTTCCATCAGAATGTGCTGGCGATAAATGGTTCATTTGAATAATGTGTGTAAAGGTTTAATAATAAGGTGTAGGAGAATCATTATCATCAGTTATTATTAAATGCTGTAGTAGTAGGATTATTTTGAACCAGTGTGCATGCTACTGAATAATTCACTCATATTCCATGCTGTATTCACAGAGACTGATGGCATCATTTCTTAGTCATGCCTTATGGTAATATGGTTATATGACATTCTGCTCCAGTGGCAACAGACCTTTTTTCCTCTCTTCCCTTTTTGTTTCACTCACCTCTAGCTGAGTTCAGCGAGGAAGTTATATTTAATCTATCATAACTGCCATAAACAGACTGTCAGTGGTGTCAGAAGGTTTATGGTTGACCGTGGAGATACAATGTATGTGGTGCGAGGGGCCTTGCGAGGCAGAAGTGGTGATTTCTAAGCAGGAACTGAGCCACTGGGTTGTGAAAGTGAGAGAGACACTTTATGGTCTTTTCCTCCGTGAGTTAGTCAGAGATAATGACAGACGGTCACACTTCACAGATCTCATCTTAGAGCAATGTGCTGCTTGTAGAGATTCTGTTATTCTTGGTCTACTATGAGAAATGGCTTATTTTTTTATCAATTGAGTGCATCCTGAACAAAAAGGTGCTGATTCAGTCGGATTCAAAATGGGAAGCTTTTCTCTCATGTCGGTGTGTGGCTGTGTGCTCGTCAAATAATACTGACCTCTAAATGTGACACGTCTGTACACTAGCCACCTTGGCTAGTGCGTCGCCGCTGAAGCCTTTACTTTGTCACGTGAAAGAATGGCCCAAACATTAGTACAACACTGGCATTTCATCAGAAGTACACCGAGTAACACATGAAAGTCGAGGTGGCGAACGGCTGTACCGAACATGCTCAAGATTTGGTCACGATGTTTTTGTTCTTTTCCCCAAATTTCAAAGAAAGGAAAAAATGATATATTCATCACATTTTATTCTGAGTTACATAAGAGAAAAAAAAATACCATCAGCTTTATCTTTTTTACATCAAGAATCATGAAGAAGTTGGATTTTTAATAAAGATATGGGACCATGACTGCCAGTAAAATGCACTTTCAACTCAGCCGAGCTCATAATCACTTAAAACTGAAATTCCACTTAAATTCCCCTTTGTGTCTTGTTGAAGTCGATGTCACGGGGCCTGTGAAGACTTCCCCTTCTCTTATTTACAGTCGTGTCATTATCACAATGACCTCCCGCTATGGGGACGGGTGGGGCATTTCTACCATAATATTGGGCTGAAGTCTTTGTTCAAACATTCAGGGTTATCAGTCGAGCTGTTGCTACAGTACACACTCGCTGACTGTCGGCAGTTGACAGGAGATCCCCACCTGCCTGATTACGAAGGGGGAAGTTGTGAGACCACGCGATGACCTCACTTGGCATGATGTCAGCCCTCGCAATGTGAACAATACATGGACTGATACTGTTTATACGCCCTCCCCCCCTTCCCTTCCCCTCCCCCCAGCTCTGGTGGTGAAGTGAGACATGGCCTGATGGCATCATGGCAACAGGTGCATAATATCCTTCTGCATTTGATTAACTGAAAGTACCTGACAGTATTGACTGTGTGTGTGTGTGTGTGTGTGAGTATGTGTGTTGATATTACAGGATTATTTGGAGAAGTGCAGATGTTCAGCAAGAAGAAATGTTGGACATGTAGCATATCTGTTTACCTGAGTCTTTAATTTGATGGAGATTAATAAGGGATATTCCCCACATCGGAAGGCTGGTGAAGATTGTCTTAGGTGCTGTTTCAGACATTTCTCCCTCTTAAAACAGAGTTGACTGGCCTTTAGATGATCTACCTTTCACTGATGTGCAGTGAAAGGTAGCAAATGTAAACGGTAAAATTCCCTCCATATTGATGGCGATTGAAAAAGAAGTGTTTTGACTGACAGCTTGGCCCATCTTTATCTTATTGCAGCTGATGAATTTGACTTTCTGCTTGGTCTCTCAAGCAAACAAGGAGAGTATTTGTTTTGAGGTTTCATCCCAGGCTTGTTTTGTGCGTTCACAGGAGGCCTTAGCTGCTTCAGGCAGAGCCACGAGAACCTGTGTGACCACTCCCTGCACCTCCACGAGGGTTTGGACACCGGTGCAGCTGCCGGCCTGTCAGGGGCGCTACCTCACTCCCTGCCCTCCACCCCGGACATAGAAAATGCCGAGCTGACGCCGATCCTGCCCTTCCTCTACCTGGGGAACGAGCACGACGCTCAGGACGCCAACCTGCTGCAGCGCATGAACATTGGCTACATCCTGAACGTCACCACCCACCTGCCGCTCTACCACTACGACACGGGCCTCTTCAGCTACAAGCGGCTGCCCGCCACCGACAGCAACAAGCAGAACCTGCGCCAGTACTTTGAGGAGGCGTTTGAATTCATTGGTATGAAGACTTTCACCGAGCTCAGCATTAGCAGCTTACACCACAGAATTATAACGGGGCAGCACAGAGAGAGAAGATGATCGAGGGTTCTATCTGTTGAATTACACATTAATCAAAATTGTCATGTGTGTAATGAAAAACTACCTATGTTTTCCTGTATATTTGCTGGCTCAGTACTACATAATATATTGCATATGTCTGCACATATTGTGATATTCAGTATTATTGGGTATTGGCCTAAGTCTGGTTCTTGTGTTCGAGACTGTAGAACAGGGGTCAGCGACAAAGTGCCAATTTAAAATTTTTTTTTTTTAAGCAATGTGCCATATCGACATTAACAGTAAGTTTAATTATGACGCCACATGAAGACGAAAATCTCGAATGGATCTTCAGGTATATTCCATCAATATATACAATATATATGCATAGCAGCAATAGACTTTGAGGGCTCACCAGTAAAGACAATTACACTTGCCAGGAGATTGCACCACCAGTCACACTAAATATGATTGCTGACCCCTAGTGTAGAATCTATTGCATATATCTGCAAATATCGGAATAATCAATATCATCGGATTTTGGCCAAAGCCTAGTTCTTGCATTTTAGTCGCTGTATCTAAATGTATCCATGTGGCTGTTGTTTCTTCTCTGCAGAGGAAGCACACCAAGCGGGTATGGGCCTCCTGATCCACTGCCAGGCAGGCGTGTCGCGCTCAGCCACCATCGTCATCGCTTACCTGATGAAGCACACCTGGATGACCATGACAGACGCCTACAAGTTTGTCAAAGCCAGGAGGCCCATCATCTCCCCAAACCTCAACTTCATGGGTCAGCTGTTGGAGTTTGAGGAGGACCTCAACAACGGCATCACGCCACGCATCCTCACGCCAAAGCTCATCGGTGTGGAGACTGTTGTCTAAATAAGGCCCCCCCGCGCTCGCGCTTGTACTCACTCTCACTGTTTTTTAAGAGAGGCTGGCTGCTCCATGGGCTGCTTTGGAGCGTAAGGGAGCGGCTCCGTTCGAGAGCCCCTCTTGCTCATCTTGGACTCTCTGGAGTGCCAAAGCTCTGGGTCAGCGGTGACGAGAAATGCCAAAAATCCCTGCTGTGTGGACCTGGCTGATGTCCCGGAGGAGAAGACGAGTTAGAGAGAGAGCGAGAGAAGTGGTCAGTGGGAAGCTGTCCATGCATGACCACAGAGGAGCGAATATGAGGGAAGGAAAATAGATTAACTGTTTGGAAAAACAAGATATTCTATGGGCTTAGGGCAGTTGCCGGCAAGAGAAACTCTTAAAGCTCACACTGTGGCACACAGTTTCTGTTTGCAGACTCAGGCTGGGCTGGTCACGGCAGTGCCTGTCAAAAAAAAAAAAAAAAGAAAAAAAAAAAAGATGAAGACTTGTTTGGTGTGTTAATGTTGTTCTATTTTTATACATGGGTTTATGGGGGTGACCATGACAAGCCCAGAGTGGCTTACTGTGCAATAATTTCAGAGTGGAATGCAACTGAGAGCTTGATCTTATATGTATATATTGGTAATGATTATAAAACAGTTTCTAGCTCTTTGCTGAAATACCATTTTGATGTTACTGTAATTACTGTTGTTCTGTTCTATGATTTTATGTTTATGGTGCATACAGTTACGCTGTAATATTTGGCACGGGAAGTGTAGAAGACGGGAGAAAAAATGGGGTTTTTCGTTGTTTTTTTTTTGAGCACTGCTTATGGCTTTATATATGTCATCTGTGGGTTGGTTTCAAAAATACACAGAACCACAGATTCACATTTCTGTCTGTTTCTTTGTTTTCCATTCCTGCGTCCTTTCACATATGCATATACTTTAGCAATACATTTTTTTTTTTTTTTTATCCGACAGCCATAATAGCGTTGTTATTTATGATTGCTGGCAGAGGAAGGAACACTTGGAAATAGTTGGTATTGTTATATAGGGCTACTGGTAATGGAGGAATTTCACTGCCTGCTTGTCTCCTCTGCTCTTTTTGCTTCAGTTAATCCATAATAAGCCAGCCCTCTTGTAATGTGCTCCACTGTGTTTGCTGTAGTTGTCCCTATGTAGTTTCATATATATTTGGCAATGCTCTGAGTGCTGAGCTACGATTTACTCCACTCTACAGTAGCAGGGGCTCTGAGCTGAGATCCTGGCTTCAAACATCGCACACTTCCTGAGGTCACAGTTTAACGTCACTCTGGCAGTACAGTACTGTAACCCTTCTCTAATCTTTTGAAACTCCCTGTCCCTGACACTAAGCTAAAGTTAAGTGGGCTCTTCTGCCTTGCGTAGGCAAGTGCTGCTGTCACGTGCTGTTCTAGTGCCTCTATCAATGCCTTAATTCATGTGTCACCACTGGGCCTGCGCATGGTAGCCCATCACGTGCAGACTAATGCAGACCACACCGGGGTCACACTAGCCCCTGGACAAACAGCAACCCCCTTCCTTGGTCTCTGTGTATCATACAAATAAACAACAATAAAAATGCCATTTTGCACAGCCTGACCCAACACAACAAAGATAGCTTCTTGCGTCTGAGAATGCTGTGCAGAATTTCAGAAAGTTACATTCAAAGATACCTCAAGGCCTCAAGGAAAAGGAAAAAAAAAAAAAGATTATTATGTAATTGTGGTCTTGTGATGGCATTTGAAGGAGAAACTGAACACCACAGTGAATTGTAAACCAACTTTGCACAAATAGTAGTTTAGTAGAGGGTACATGCAGGTAACAAAAGTATACCCTAATCTCTCTTATATGAATATACTCACCGTGCAACAAACATATGTAGATACATATGGAGAAGCAGAGCCAAGTGGGGAGAATAAGTTACAACATACAGTGAGGCACATACCTGCCCCCCCTCAATTGTTCCAGGCCTCCATTTCTAACAAAACCACTCATTTGTTTTTATTTTTAATCCCTGGTGATGAAAATTGTAACACCCAGTTTGTATTTTACCTCTCATTTTTCATACATTTGTCTGTCTCCTTTGTTGACAGTCTGTGAACTTGACCAGAAACTATATTATGCCAGTGGGCATAAAAAGGTGACTTGTAGCATTGCTAGTCTTTTAACTGTACCCTTCAACTGTTACCCAGATGGGATTTATGCATTTTGAGGCTATGAGTCCCGGTGCCCTCACTTTCTCAGCAGCACTAGACTCACCTGTTCAGCAACCCTGTTACCACTCAGCACACAGTATGAAGACCTCTTGCTGTTATGACTGTGTGCATGACCATAAACTGAGCATTTAAATATCACAAACAATGTGTCTTTTTATAGATGAGCGAAACCCTGTCAAATTTCCAGGAACTAAAAAAAAGCAGCCTTGTGTTTAGCTTGACCACCATGGATTTTTGACTTTACCTAATTGGTGTTGAAAATATTTTATAAACCCAAAGTTTGGTGCATTCTCTCAACCCGTAAGGGAGCATGTACTCCTTGCACTGTCCCAAAAATTGGAGTTTTGAGGTTTTCACCTGATATCAATTTTAAATTAACCATCACATGAGTACATGTACTACACACTGAGCTTAGTTGAAGCAGCTTCCTCATTAATTATGGTATGTTGATGTTCAGCTTTGGATCATTGTTTGCATGAAAATGAAGCAAAAGTATAAAGGAAGCACAGGGCTAACATTTAGAACTGTCAAAACACCAAAATGTACCCAAGAAGGTAACTTTTTTAAAAATATGCTTTGCACGTGCAATCATGACATCTGTCCTGCAGTGCACTCGTCTCAAGCTGTTATATCTTTAAAAGAGGAGTTGCTACTGAAACCATTTTTTTTTTAAACGATCACAAATATTTGCAAAGGGAGAGTGAAATGAATGAGAATGCAAGGGAAAGGAGTTTTCACAGCTTAGTGAACACAAATATAGAATCTAGTCACTTAGGCTTTACAACACCAGTGTTTTTTTTAAAAAAAAAAAACACGTTACAAGAATATGCTTCACAAAGCCCTCCTGTGAAAATTTCTGCTATGCAAATGAGATTATAGGTCCTGACCTGTAACACAGTTTTTTTTTTCCAACTCTCATTTGAGCACGGTTGATACGCCTTGAATTGTTTGTGGGGTCTCTGCAAAACTTTCAAGCATAACCAGTTTGCAGCCTCAGAGGTTGTAGTGAGTTTTAAGTGCGAATCGCTCACGAATTGTCAAATATTTGTGTTGTGTATCCTCACTTAACTCTTGTTATTTTTGTTGCTCTTGTCATGTACATTGGTGTCTACTGGTGCTCCACATTATATTTGGATATGATAAAGGTGTATAGCCATTTACCAAGTTTGTAGCTTGTGCATTTACATTCAGTGATTGCCATTTGCAAAAAAGAAGTGCTATTCATCTGAGCCAATGTTATATAAAAAAAAAAAATATTGAACCCTTTCATCCCCTCTGTTTGCGACGTCCACAGCAGCACATGGCTTTTCTCTGTAACGATCTATCGGACTGATCAATGTAACCGTCGTACTGCACATTTCTCTCTGGTTGGAAAACAAAGCATGCTGTGTGCTCCTGGTCTGCGAGGGACACTTGCAGCCATCATGGTGCTGTCTGTCTTTCCCACACTGCTCTTTCTGTAGAGGTCATGTTTTTACGCTTTCGTGTCCGGCCAAGGCAGGCCTGATTGACAGCTCCAAGAGGCGTCTGGGTCCATGCCTCTTATTTGGAAACACCGTTCTGTATTAGAACCATATAAAGCTGTCATATTTGATGTGCACTGTTTATGACTAGACTTGTTTAAGAGTCTCTGCTTTGGGCTCAGAGTCTCCAGAGGAATGGGCTTTGCTCTACAAGTCTATGTATCTTTCTTTGTGTGTATAGTCAGCAGTCAAGTATATACAGTATATAAATATATATCTATTTTCTTTGTATGCATATATTCATTACTATTTTTGCACTGACATATGGACAGCTGGATTTATTTTTTTCCACAAAGGGTGCTATTATAATGGAGGCCTTCTCCCACACCTTTTTGCATGACTTGCTCCCTCAACTGGTCTGTCATCCTCTCTCCTTGAACTGTTGCAGTTGAAGCACTGTAATTTTTTAATCCCTACTTGTGAGGTTTGAAATAAACAGGGAGGCTTCAAATTTTGCATGGAGTCCTGTAAGTTTGTTTTCTCCTTGTGTCTTGCTACCCGGAGGCACTCGTTGCGTCTGACTCACATATGCAGAAGAAAACACAAGTACTTTTCTCTTTAATGACTTGTGTGGAGGGTCTCTATGCTGTTTCTGGCGTGTGATTAAAATATTTTATTGAGTAAAAACAAACAACACTTGCCCTTCTCGGGTCTTGTGTGTTTCTGCATTAAAATGTTTTAATTGTAAGCGAGGCAGTGAACACAGTCCTTTTGTACTCTATCACTTCTTCAAGATATCTTTCACCAACAACAGTCAGGCAAAGAACCCAATATTAAAGCTGTATAGGTCTCAGAAGTCAGGTGTGACACTGAAGCATTTTCCCAAATATGAAATTCCAGATCCAATGCATCCTCTCTATGTGGAAAACACATGGGATTTCCATGTAATCATCCCTGCTTATCTGCATGTTTCTTTCTTAAACGGGGCTTGATCCACTAAATTTTGCCAAATAATTACTTTACTAGCAAAAGGATAGCCATTTTGTAACCGGTTTTGCCCGATAAATGTCCGACAACTAAAATAATAATTTTAAGCTTGCTGCTGAGCCTTAAAATGCACCTGGTTAGCTAGATGCCATGTCCATTTCTTCGGCCAATCTGATCTCTTCGTTCCAGGATGAAAAAAATAATAAAGGAGGAGAAGCACAACATCTTACGTCATGTGTGACGGTTGTCAAAGGTGGTTAACCACTTAGCTGTTAGTGATTTGGTTTTTAGTCACACCATTTGTGTTGAGGTTATTAAAACATAGACAGTTTTTTAAAAATGCAAACCAATGTCCAAATGTACTTTTTAAGGAATAACAAAAACCCATTTTATTTCTCCCACAGACAATCTCACTTTTGGATCCAGAAGTCTTGTAAATGCTGACAAATATGTGACAAATGACTTCACTATGAGACAAAAAAACTTATATACACCTACAAAGTGACCAGTCCTGTATCAGAAGTTGGTTCTTTTGAGTCTACATAACTCTCATCATTTTTTTGAGTCTGAACAGTCCTCATTTTGGTGATTTCAGTCACTGCAGCGTTAAGACAGACAGGAACGACTGTGGAGGGAAAAAGGGTAAACACTGACAGGCGACAAAGGTCACAGGGCTGTAACTGAAGCCAGGATGTTGTGGTTAAATGGTATATGCGCCTCTGCCAGAGCACAGTCGTAAAGTGCCTGATCATGGCGATCAATAACAACATCAGCAGCTTTATACTGTGTATTCCAAGAGAGACACAGCTCTCCCAATTATTATCCGCCGCTTGAAATTTGAACACCCATGTCACCGAAGTGCAGGGCCAGAGTTGTGAATTATCTGCAGTCCCCTCCATTGAACCATGTGTCACATAGCTGCAGGAGTTATGGGCCTATATTTACTCCAGCTCTGCAGGCATCCACTGCCTCATGGCGAGGGGGACGGGGTGGCAGTTTTCAGGGGGGAGGGAAGGTGGTGGCCTGGGGGTCAAGTTCTCTCCATAGGAACAGGCACAAAAATAGTTTTTAGCGTTGTTTCTAATTACGAGTGATGAGTGCCCCGCCTCATTAATCCTTTCCTATCAGCACTGGGCAGGCTGGCAGCACCAGAATAGCCCTGATCTTACTGCTGCCGCACGCCGCTCTCCAGCAAGCCTGCATGGACGTATTAGGCAAAGCAGGCTCCAACAACCGGGCCCGAGAGGAGGACCTACCTTCCCCACACACACACACACACACACACACACTCACACACACACATAATCAAGTACAAGTGTGTGCATAGTTTGCTGCCGTCCCTGTCAGAGGAGCCAGTGAAATAAAGCAGAGAGAATCTCTGTTGCACTGGTTACCATCAAAACAGTTCCCTCGGTCGCAGGAAGATGGAGTCCACCGTACTTGCACGGCATCCCAGCAAAGCCCCCACAAGACACCCCAGTTACACCGCAACAGCACTTTGCACTTCCTGCTCATACATAATATAATGCCTTCATCACATTAATGAAATCTCGTAGTTTAATGTGCTTAAGGACAATTTGAATTGAGGTTAATGAGAAGAAAATGGGAGCACAAATGAAGGTATATTCCTGTGACACAGATTGGTTCGACTGAGCTGTATCAGTGCTGTCCCGCTCACTGTAATGTATTCTTGTTTTAAATGAGTTTTGGCCCGTGTTTCTGTGCAGTCAGCTCTTTGTTGGTGAGTATGAATTATCCTCCAGCCGAGCAGTGCGTGCGTATATGTGTGTGTGTGTGTGTGAAAGAGAGAGAAAGAAGAAGAGAGAGCACAGAGAGAGACAGAGAGAAAGAGAGATAGAGTGGAGAGGAGGTCATGGCCCATTTCACACGGCCCACCAAGGAGATTACAGGGGGTCTCCAGGCATGACACGGGCACCATGGTGATGTCTCTGCAAATAAGCAGATGCAAATATGCCACCTACAGTGGAAGCGAGGACAGGGAAGGACAAGGAGCCTTCCATCCCGAATGAAGAAACATTCTACTCTGCAAGATCAAAACGATAACAAACGACGTCGTCCTCACACAACGAGACAAAAACCGCTGTCATCTAGAGCTGCTGATTCCACAAGCTCGCAGTGTGCTCGCAGCACTTTGTTATCGCTTGTGGCACACATTGGACTTTTGAAGTGTCATGTCTCGTTATATATTAGCCACATGCACTGACCACTGTGCAAGAGACAGGCCGGTGCTCAGTGTGGTGACACCAAGCCTTATGTCAAGCCGTCTCTGTGTAGAGCTGATTCTATCTCAGCTGCAGTGGCCGGGTTTAAGATACAGTGGCCCCCGGCAAAGCGACGCCTCTCCCTCACCAGATGACACTTGGGCCCTCATCAACATCTAAAAAAACCCCTGTCATAGTTATTTATTTGTTTAGTCACACGACTGCATAGGCCTCAATTTGCTGTATTATGCACACACACTGACGGAAAGTGTCATTCATAGAAGATGGTCCTTGAGAGAACAGATTTAGCTGATGACACATAGGCTTTGATTCAAAGTAATAACAATTTGCCTACTTATGTTAGCACTTGAATGCTCCCTTCATAAAGTCAGATACATACAAATGCAGTGACACTGTAAAATCCTTAATACGGCAAATTTAAGGAAAATTATTACATAAGATCTTTGATTTTCACCTCTGTAAGTCCATTGGTTTTGCTCCTATAGGTAGCATTTTGTGTTAGCTGAGCATAAAGACTTAAAGTCTATGGGAGTCATTAGCTTGGCTCAGTCACAGTGAAAAAATAAACCTTACAGCAACTCCGAAGCTATCTTATTTTCATGTACCGTGTGAATTCTCACAGTTTGTTATCATAATGGAGTTCTGGAGTGTTTGTGATAACTTTGTGATATCATAATGGAGTTCTACCATGACCGACTGTGACCTCATAAAGGAATTCTGACATTTTGTGAGCCTTTGTGTCCTAATAACTTAATTTTAGCATAACTGTACCTATTTTGACTTTTTAATATGAATTATGACCTCAAAATGGAGCTTGAATAGAACAGAATTCTAGACTGTATGGAACAACCAAAATCTCACTGTGGAGTTCTTAAAAGCTTTTGATAATTGTAACCTCATAATGGAACAATTTCATAACCACTTCATAAGCATAATTTTCCATGCCATTCTTTGAGGTATATTTTCTCAGTATGAGCTGTGGTGGTTGGCTTCCCAGGTCACGGTACAATATCATTAATGACAACCAGTGTAAATTACTTTCCTGCCTTGTAACTTGTGTGGAAAACTACACATTATCCCATCCTACAGTGCCTATACTGTATATTTTACCTGAGCAAAATACGTGAAGCTGGAATGAAAACAAACAGTAGCAGTATCCAGTGTTAAAGGAATGAGGCTCAACAATGCCCTGCTTCAACCTGACCGGCAATGTCAGGTTATCTGACAAGCGTTTCAAATATCATGGTTGCCTTTGCATTAAGCGCATCATATCCTTAAACCTCAAGACACACCAGTGCATTTAGGTGGTGACTGTTGTCGAGTCCTCTCTTGCGTTCATCCCTCCTCTCTTCCCTGTCTTCTGCTCCAGATAAGCTCTTTTTTTGCGAAATAGCTAAGATCACTGCATTGTTTGCTGACCTTGTTTCACTACATCCACACAGACACACACACACACATACACAATCACACATGCATGCACAAACTCACACACGCATCAAGTGTGTTGGCTCAGGCAGGTCACACCACTCGCCTGAGGGGGAAAGGTTGAAGGTTTTCGAGTTGCGTCACAGCAGCAGACTACAAATAAGACAGAGAAAATAAATGCTAAAACTAGACAGGATAAATCTTTATCTCTGTGTTAGTATCACCCATTCAGGCCCTCTTTTGACCATTCTGGTGAAATATATCACACATATTTGAGGTGAATGCAAAGGAGCAATTCAAAGCATGTGATGGCATTTTAAGTGTTCCACAATTAAAAAACAAGTAAACCTTTGCCTGACTCAGCGCCACTTCCAATGATTGTTAGACCCCCCAAGAGAGGCGTAATCATTTCATTCAATTCATTAAAATATTTAGACTTTTAATTTCACTCAACCGAGGTTCATCCCCCCCGTGGATTGCTGCCTCAGGTAATTTCCTCTTCTGCCATTGTTAATCTGCATAGTCAACCTATACAGACATTTGAACCCTCGCTGTCCCAAAGTGCTATGAAAACTCTTTGCTCCTGTCCGGCCTGCTCGGCTGTCCCCCTCTTCTATTCTTTCCACCATGGAGAGCAGCCCATCCTCCCCCAACCCCAACCCACTCCATCTATTTTTCACCCTGGGAAACCCCCGCCGACACATTTAACCCACCTCATATATCGCATTATGGGGGAGGAGGATGTGGCGGTGGGTGTTGGAGGTGGGGGCCACAAACCAAAACAATCATTTAGACATTTTGGGCATTTTACGCAGTTCACCTTACCCATTTTTTTCAGGCAGTGCTCACAGACGTCAAAGCCATCTCTAGTTCTCATGCTGGAGAGTGAATATCTTGCTGGTTGATTTGGTCTTCTAGTGCAGTTGAAAATGATTTGTAAACAGGGATGTTGAAATAATTAACAGGAGAATTAATAATTCAGTGCAGCAGAGTTATTCCCATATTCCTGATCTTTGAATGTTGCATTCTGCGTGGTGATATTTTTAAAGCAAAACTTATGGGGTAAAATATTTCAAAAGAGAGAAAGCGCTTAACAGTTTTAGCAGCTGGTAAGTAAAGACATGGCTCAGATGCTCGTCCGCAGTTCACCCAGATACAGCTGCGGGATCCAAAGCTCACACATTTTGGTAACAGAAAGCACCTTAATAAAGATATTTAAAGAGTCCGTGTCTGACCTTTCACTCATGCATGCACGAGTGCACATGCACATGTGTTTATGCATGTACACACACCCACACACACCCACACACACACAAACACGCACACAAACAGAGAGGTCCGTGGTGAAGTTGGGCTCATATTCATATTCTTGACTTACCTCAGTCATGGAGGTATCATATGTAGTACAGAGTAACTCAATAGGTCCACCAATTACCTCTGTTTCCTTGGTGCTTTCCACAAACAACAGCTGCAGAGTTTAATAAACTAGCCATGCAACCCAATCACATGGGCTAAAGTATCACGATGCCTGAAAAACGCCAAGATGATGAAAGTAGGCTCATCTTTTTGTCATCACATCGTCAGGAATGAATTCATTGCTGAGTTGATCTCTCTCTCTTTCTCTTTCTCTCTCTCTCTCTCTCTCTCTCTACCATGACAAATACTCAAAAATGTTGATCTAGGCCACCCCTGGTTGTAAAATGGCATGCTGTAAGTTGGTGTGTTGTTTGGCGTCAAGGCATGCTAATGTATTAAGTTGCTGCAAGCTTCATTTTTGGTCGTGGGACAGAGGTAAATTTTTTCCATGGTAACTGGAACCTCATTCAAAACTCTGTCCTTGAATAGATTTGCGAACGACTCTCTTCGTTCAGACGGAATTTGGAGCTCTGGCCCAACACGTGTAGCGTGCACGCTCCGGGCGGATTTTTATGTGGCGAATTTGGGAATAAATTCAGTGAAGTTGCCATACATGCGGGGATAAATCAGTCAATTTAACTGCCAAGTGCAATAAACGTGTCAGTATTTGTCTTGGTAACAGTGGTGTGGAGACATAGCTTACATAGCAACACAGCACATATGGACACATGGTACAAGCACAACAGGAGCTCAATATAGTGCAAAGGGGTAGTGCGTGACACACAGTGGACGACATCATAGATATCACACACGTCCCAAAATATAATTCATGGCACTGTTGTTTATGTTATGGCAGCATATCATCATCCACCGCCAGCATGGCTGTAATTATGTGGATTTTTTTCACGATCAGCTGTATCTGTAATGGCAAGAAAGAAGTCCATGAGGATAAATGTCATTGTGAATGACTCTGAGGGCCCTGTGCTCCATAAGGTTCACAGCAAAAGTTCGCACCCCCTTTTTTCAGAATGGAAACATCACTGGAGCTGAATCAGGACTTTTATAAATAGCACAGACCATGATAAAAGAACAGAGCTTCTCAGTGAGGCTGCAGAAGCTCCCTGTAGTCGCACACCAAGAAATGGAGGAAGATACTGCTGCACTCTTGTGGACAGAGAAAGAATCTGTCCTCTTAATGTATCTATTTATTTATTTTATAAAGTGGATGACCATGACACAGAGATATGGAGTGGGTATTCAAAGTTGTGAGTCAAAGTTAATAATAATAATAAAAAAAAAACAATGGTGAACCCATCCCTCTATCTCGTCTATAGGCTCATTGTAATTGTAATGTGATTTTAATCATAAACACTGACTCATCAGTGTTCTCTGGAAAAACACAGCGTCCTGCTCACTGCCTGTGTGCTAAATCCGGAAACCTGAATGCTCTTCGATGGGTGTGTTAGATGACTGACTGCCTCTGATGTTTTTAGCACGTAAGTCGTTAGTTTAATAGTTTGACACAAAAGGGCTTTCGTCCAAGTTAATTAGATCCCCGCTGGAGTGTGAGGATTCAGTTTTGGTCATTTTCATGTGTTAAATTTTTATTGTGCTTGATATGGAGTGAAAAAAAACCCCACATCCTGCATGGATTAAGCAAGTCTCCTAATCCAAGGGCAAATAAAACTCAGAGTGCCAATGCAAAAAAACTGTATGTACAGTATGTCGATAAAGCGGTGTTTGTGATTTACTGAAAAGCCAGTGATTTGGAGATTCTGGGTTTTTGTGCCACCGCAGCAATATGCAGTCACTTCCATGTGGTCTGGGATCAGACTTGCACCACTACTCAAGAAAGCAGACTTATTGTAACTCACTTTATTGTGCTTCAGTTTAAAGGCCCTGTCTCTTGGCTTCACACAGAAACAAAATGCAGCTGCCAAGCTTTTTGATTCTTCTTGTCTTATTTAGTCATTTTTCAAGGTAATGTATTGTTTGGCACCAGACGATGCTGCACATCTTTTAAAACCCGAGGATAAAAATTGAATCATAGGTCCTCAGACAAAACTCTACTGACTATTTGTACGTCTAGACGGCATCAGAGACAATCAAGCTTTTGCCATCAGTGCCCATAGACTTTCAAATGGATTAAAAGCATAAGAACGGCAGACTCTCTACTCTGCTGTTATGGCCTTTTTAAAAAATTCCCACACATTGTTATTAATACATCTGATAGTTATTTAAATAAATTTGTGTAACATAATTTTTGTGTTATAATTGTTTTTTATGTATTTGAAATATTATTTCATAATGCTGATTTTGACTAGTCAGTCTTATCAAAGTCTTCTTCTGCTCCACTCAGTTATTATTGTTTTATAATGTACTAACAAAAAGAAACAGATCAACTTTAAGGCAGACTATGCAGTTTCAAAAGTGAACATTTTGTTCACTAATGTAAGAGATGAGTCCCCTCAAGTTAACCGTAGCAGCTCTGGGTATTAATAACCCATGGCATTCATGTAATGCTTTTGAGTCCAATGTTTTGATGTCTACAAAAATATGAAAATGGGGTCAAGTTCCCATATATTTGAAGTTTTTGGCCTTTTATATATATATATATATTTTACAGTGTCATAACAAAGTTGTGTTCCCTTCAACACTACCTGGTCTGCTTTTAATTATGGTTTAATTTGCTGGTTTTCTCATGACATGTAACTTTGCTCTGAACGATGCAGAACGATGATGATAATGAAGATGATGATGGTGGATGTTCCCGCTGCTGCTGCGCTGTACGTGTGGTTAGCTTGGGTGTCACAACCGCACTGCGTGACACAGGAGAAGACACAACTTGACCAGTGCACAAACTGTGAATATTCATCCCTCTCTCTCTCTCTCTCTCTCTCTCTCTCTCCTTCAACACTCATTTGCCACAGCAGTAATGCCAGCCCTCTCCTCTGATTAATGTATGTTTATCAGATACAGCTGCCCTGCTGCATTAAAGCTGTCAGTGTCCAGATAGCCAACCCCCCCCCAACTCTCTCTCTCTCTCTCTCTCTCTCTCTGTCTGTCTCATGCCTTTCTCTGGCTCCTTGTTGACGTACTTTCTCTCCCAAAGTGTGCCATTGATATGACAGGACAAGGTGGGACGGGATGGGGCAAGGCAGGACAGGGGGACGCTGCAATGGGCAATAAAAGTGTCATTTTTCACCTCACTTATAAACAGGTCGTAATGTTGAGATGAGCCATTGCCTATTATGGGCTCCTTCTAGCCTGTGACATCAGTAAACAAAGCGAGATAGCTCTCCAGAAGAGCACGGCCTGAACCAGTGAAGAGTGTATTTTAACAAGCCTGAGTGGGCTGCTGGGAGTCTGGACTAGCTCGTCCCATGGTAACCTACGCAGACAATGTACTTGTTATGGTTGAGCCTGGGAACAGACTCAGGTCTAACACTTATCAAGCTGTCTTGTGAGGCACAAACTTTGTGCTCAGGCCAAGGGTAAGATCATGAATATTACAGAGGTTATGGGGTTATGGGACAGCTTTATTACTGCGAGAAACACCATTTCTCAGGAGAGCTGTCGTGGGAGGACAAGACAACCATATGCCTGCCTCTTTTGCTTTGCAAAAATGTCTGGTGAACTTTTTACTCCTCCTTGTGACTTTAGATTCACCTTTATTCACCGTCGGTCAACCCATGCTGTTGCTGTAAATGAATATCTATCTTTAGACACAATGATTCAGCACCTGGCCTTCAGCTCGCGACGGGACCGAGGCCGAAGCCGCAGGAATCTTGGGAAATGTGTGTGATGCGATTCAGATGGCAGCATGTTCTGTACATGTGTGCGCCTGTGAAACCTGTCCCCCCATGCTGTTCCTACACAACCTGCCGCTTTCTGATGCTGTTTTAGAGCGTCTCTCCTGGTTCACTGCAGTGAGCGAGGTTGCCTCAAACACCCCTCACCTTGCCCTTTGGATGGAGATGCAGATTTTTGTCATAATGCAGGTGGACTGGCCTCAAAAAGAGGGAAGGACACAAAGACTAAGGGAAGAAAAGCAGTGGACGAGAAAGGGATGGTAAGACACCTCCCCTCCATATGCTCCATATGCTTCTCCTGCTTATGCATGCAGCTCATATCCTCCTGTTTTGCCTTGTCACTGAGGCAGTGCAGGAGAATGGGCACCAGCAACGCAGTCTGCATTTATACACTTCTCATTAATCTGCACAGAAAAGAAAACAAGAGCCCTGAGACTGAATGCTGGCCAATGATCAAACTAGAAAAGGGACACAACGCCCTCTTGTGTACCAAGGCTGCACTGCGCTGACACCACCTTGGAAAAAAGAAAAAAAGAGCATTTTCTACTCAGACATTCTGTAGGCGCAAAGAATGCTGCTGCTGTAGTGTAAATCAAAAAGCAATAAGTAAGATCACACCACATTAATTCATCAGGTTTCTCCCTGCACCTGCAGTGCATGAATGCATGCATTTCTATGAAAGACCAACGGAGCCAACCTATGAATATCATAATTCATATACATTTTTTCTTTTTTTGATATCTTAGGATATCAAAAAAAAATCCCTCACATTCCAGCATACATGGAGTGCTAGTTATTATTATACTACTACTAATATTAATATTAATATAATAATAATAACAACAAAAACAATAATAAAATTTACAGATTAATTGGTGACTGGTCTTAGCACATATATTGTCATATAAATGTCATATTTGTCATATAAATGACACAGTTTACTGTTGTCATCTAGGTAATTAAAATAAGCAACATATCCAGAAAGCATATATCTTCATAAAGGTTACAGTGTAAATGTATATGGGATTTGGATTCAGGAGATTCATCACAAAG
The DNA here is from genome assembly GCA_900302555.1 of Myripristis jacobus. Classification (NCBI taxonomy): domain Eukaryota; kingdom Metazoa; phylum Chordata; class Actinopteri; order Holocentriformes; family Holocentridae; genus Myripristis; species Myripristis jacobus. The sequence continues at coordinate 3,768 of OMLB01027606.1, read as the reverse complement.
AGCACAGAAACAGCTGTCGACTGGAGTATTTGTGTATCTAACGGTATCTGTAGTGCAACATCAAATCAAAGTAATAAGATGTAGGGCACCATTTCTCTTCAGCACCTCCTCATTAATCCTGCTTTTTTTTGTTTTTCAAGAAGGCCTTTAGAAGTCAACAAGAAGGTTGTGTTAGATTTACTGGGCAGTGAGGAGGACAATGAGTTTGACCTCATCCTGGTGATGAAGAAGTCAGTCATATGAGAGCATTATAATTTTAAAATATGGAAACATCACGACAGAATGGTGTTTGCACCTGAGGGCGCACACAGCAATTTCTGAACCTAATAAATTCCATCAAAAGGAAACCATTACAAAGTCATGACCGTGTTTTCACAGTTGGTAACAGACAGTTGGTGGCTGGATGACGGTGTGCTTTCAGTACGATAAAGGGTAAAAACAGCTCACCATATACAGCTCTTGTTGAGACAGTGTCACATGAGCTGATATCAGCTTTGTGTTTTTTTTCTGCTTGACTGTCTGTCCCTGTCTTTGACTTGTGAGCGGCGTTTGTCAATATTTGTCATATTGTCAACATTTTTAGAGACTGCTCCCTTTTTTGCAATTATTATGACCAATATATCTGAAATTTCAGATTCCCACGATGTAGCCTGTTGTAACAGTTATTTGCCTCATGTTGTTTCCAGGCCTTATATTAGTTAAAGATGACACATTCTGCTAATTGGCAATCAGATGAAAACATTTCACCTCTTCAACTACCTTGGTAATTGCTATTTATTTCCTTTTAAATTAAAGCCCTTTTTCATTTGGAGTGTCTGTTATTTTGTCCACCCTCTATGTTTTTATTGCATGTGGAAGAGATCCAGACAGTTGATCATCTTCAAAAAGACTGACTGAACCGTCAGGGAGGAATAATGTGAAAAAATGTAAATATATTCAGAGGTATTCCCCTTTAAACATCGGTGATTTGGTTCAAGGCAGACTGAAGTGCCACTGAATGGATCTGTAAGGCTCTTACTACAGATTTTATGAGACTCGACATTAATAATATTGTGGACTGGCATAGGCACACATTTTCCTCTAAGTCTCCCGTAGTCATTAAAAGTCTTCTTTGGTCTTGGTGTCTCACTTGCTCTCTCCTTTTATTTCATTCCTCTCCTTCTGGGTTTCCCACTCTCTCTCGCTCTCTACATGTCTGGGATTCTCGGTGGGCTTGTAAAGGAAGTTTAATAGAGAGAAATATAAATCTGCAAGTGACAAACTCCAGTCGTAGCAGAGCCGGGCCCAGTGTGTACACTGTGAACTGCTGCGCTGTAAAACCAGGACCTCCAAGGCTCCTGTGCCCCCTGTGATTCCCACTGGCATTGCTGGGAGACCCCACAACCGCACAGCCTGCGCCGCAACACACAAGCAGGGCTCCCCTGGCCTTTCTGAAGTCTACACTTTAGACTAACAGGGAGTGGGCCTAGGCTTCTTAGGGGCCTTCAGCTTAGGCACGACCGGTCTGAGCAGCTTAAGCTGGAAAACTCTGTTTCATCTTTAAAATCGCTCCTTAAAGAGTTTTACAGACAGGATTTTATGTAATTTCATGTTATTGTTTTGAAATGCTTTTTCCCTCCAATATTTCTTTTTGAATTACTTTGTGGCTTTTATTTGTCTTCCTGCGTAGTGTTGTCTGCAAAGCTTTTTAAAGAACTGGCTTGAGAAGTACCACTGAATTAATGTTTAGAAGCTCACAAAACTTAGACGTGCTCCATATTTAAGAGGTCCAACAGAGGAGAAAGACTCAAAGGAAGCAAATCAAGAGCCAGAGTGTTAGTGATGCTGGGAAGTATCATGAAAATAATACTTGAAGCCTCACTGAAAAAGAATAGGGACAGAGAAATTGTTACTACTGACATATTAAAAAAAGATGAAAGATGAAAAGACTCCTAAAAGACCAGGGTCTGAACTTTTCTCTCCTCTAGTTCCCCTACTTAGACTTGCAACTGGCTTATTTAAGAAAAAAAATTTATGAAAAGGACAGGAAGAAGAGGTGGAGAATAATCATGCAGAGGAGAATAAGGAGGAGGAGGAGGATAGTGATGATGAAAATGAAAATAACTAAACAATGGTGCCAATGAAGAGGAGAAGAAAAAGAGGCAGAGGAAGGAGGAGGAGGAGGAGGAGGAAGAGGAGGAGGAGGAGGGAGGGGCCCTGTTCTATCAAAAAATATATAAGAGCTATTATTAAAAAGTGGCCAAGGGTACAGGTGCAAAATGTGTGACCTGTGACTCTAATCTGCTCTCTGTCACAGCTCCGCAGAGGTTGCTATGATCTGATTGTCCATGTGGTGGCAGTACAAAATTTCTAACGGAGTAAATACTTGGTAACACTTCCTCGTCCTAAAATGGAAGATAAACGAACTTTTAACTGTTAAAACAACAGCTCAGGCTCACTGCTAGGCTGGAGGCTGCATATGTCCTTTGGATTGCTGTTAGAATAATGGAATGATAGATTTAGCAGGCCCAGTTCCCAAATTAATAATTCTGTTCCACATTGCAGAGCGTATCAAATCTGTCAGATAGTTTTAGCAGCTTTGTCTCCACCTTTTTTCCATTTGGCTTGAACTGAATTTGGTTCCCAATTTTCCATTCCTTCAGCAGCTGTGTTTTGATTCATTTACAGCTCGGTTGACACTGCTGCTCCATATAATGGATTAGAGGACAATGAAATCGTTTTTGAGGGTCACTGTCAGGGACCTGATGGATCCAGACGGTGCGGTGGCTGATGAAATGCACCCCTACTTCTTGCAACGGTGAAAAATTACCTCTCATTTTTCAATTTAATGGTGAGTTGATTTAAAGAAAGATTAAAAAACACCTGACATGTGACAGTAACGTATGAGGAAAGCATCATCACTATAGCTGTTCATTGTCATCAGTAATTTACTGTAGTTTGCATGACTCCAGCGCTATGTTTTCCATTCAACATTAAAATGCGAATAAAAGGTAGTACAATATCATTAAGCACTTTCTGTAGTGCTGTTGCAAAATTGTGGACACATGTTATTATTTAGAACAGTAAAGGCACTTAATAAACAGATATGCTATTTTTTTTTTGCAATATGGTGATTTTTGTCGCACTGTTTACATGATCAAACACCTCTTTATATGTAAGCTGCGAGAGTTTCTCTAAATATATCATTGTTAAAAAACCAAAACAAACACTGCCTTAAGAACTGCTGGGACTAACTTCTATGATCCCTGTGAGCTTTTTATCAGCGTATTTCATTATTTCCTGTTCCCTCTACTTTGATGAATAACTCATCTGTCTACTTGGAGGGAGTGTGTTGCAGTACAAATTGGAGAACCACAACATGGCAGTTCCTCTCTTCGATCATATCTACAGTAATTCACTGATGATAAACTTGCTGGAAAGGTAACAGAACAGAACAATGAGGTACTGCAACCATAATTATTATTTACTATAGACAAAATTACTAAAAAAGAAAACAAAAAAAGCACTGTGGATTCACTTTGTGCTGTCAGCAAGTCCAAAACCGGTGTTTCACTGTGAAACTTCCAGGAAACATTCATCCACTGTAACAGAACTGGGGCTGCATGCTTGATCACGCTGGGTGGCAGGGCTGGCACCACACTGGAAAGCATTACTTCTGCATGGTGTTAATGGACTTACTTAACTCTTGGGTCCTGACTCTTGTTTTCCAATGAATTAAAGTGTCAGGAGTCACAAATCAACATGTGGGATAGGTCATGTGGGTACGGC
>OMLB01027596.1:46539-91349 GCA_900302555.1 Myripristis jacobus | reverse complement strand
ATGCACGAGCACATGCACGGTCACGCACGCAGCGCACGAACGTGGATACAACGTAAATCATGCAACTTTCCTCCTGCCTCCGCAAAATCGTTTGCTCGATTACCGGCGAATGGCCACGTCGTGCAATCAATAATCAATCATGTTGTCTGTGTCGTTGTCCATTGTGCTGCTGCAACCGCGTATAAACAAAAGTTGATTTATGATGAAAGGTATATATGGCAGTGTGTGTGCGCCGGCCGAGGCACCGGCCGGCATCAGGTGGGCCGGCCGGTGTGCGCCGCCACCTGGTTGAATGTAGCAGCCAGCTGACATGCCGCTCCGGCTGTCAGTTGGACGCTTTCTGAAGTTACCTCCGAAACTGTCAAGGTAAACAACCCCTTAACCCTGGCCCTGAGTGCAATGTGAGACGGTGGCGGTCTCAGAAAGAAGAGCTAAAAAATGCTCACAGCCAGAGAAGGGCTTTTCGTGGTCCAAAAACTGGTCGAGTCAGCGCGATTGACAGGAGGGTGTGCGATTTTGTGAATGAGAAACGTAATGAAGGACTGCCCGTTATGAGGGCTGTGATGCAGCAAAAAGCACTTGAAGTTGCCACAGAGCTCAACATACCCCACACTGAGTTTAAAGCTAGCATGGGCTGGTGTCGCAGAATGTCCTAAAAAGTATTTTTCCAACAACCGGTCTTGAAAAAGAGGGGTCGTCTTAAAATCAGGGTCGTCTTTTATTCGGGGCAATACGGTATTTACAATTATCTACAAAAAATAAATTGTTTGTGTTTTTGCCTTCAAGCAGATGCTTAAGTATTGGTGGTAGAGTGCTTCCAATACAATTCTTGGTATGTGTGAAAAATGCATCAACAGCATCAGTGGGATACACTGAGGTCTCCGCTGAGGTCTAACTCCTTTATATACTTTTGGGTCATGTTTTATGAGCCTATCATATGTTTTACATATAAAACTTTGTTCTTTAAAGGAACTCTACAGACGTCATATAAATGTAGTGCAGTAGAAAATACAATATTTTCTTCTGAAATGTAGTGCAGCAAAATTTGAAGGTGTCACAAATTGCAAATACTCAAGTAAATGGCCAAAATTGTACGTGAATACACTACTTAATTAAATGTTACTTTCCACCTCTGCTCCATGTAAGCTAGGTTGTTCTTTCTTCCTCCTACTGGACATTCAGTGTGAATATGAAATATTAAGAGTGAATAGCAATTATTCAAAACCCACCTTGTTGTCCCAGTGAAGTGATAGATTTGGGCTCATGACTCAGTGGAGCTATTAAAGCCCATACTGAGAGCTGAAATCTTGGATGCATCATGCCTTCATAATGGCATGTGCATGACAGCAAGGCCACTCACTGTTAGTAGTATATCAGTGTGCCAGTACAGTGCAGGAGTGAAAATAATGACTTATGGTGAATAGAAAATAAGATTAGTCAGAGGGGTGGCATGCCCACTGATGCAGATTTTCACTGGAAACCCTCAAAGAACAGGATACTGATAGTAAAAAGAAGTACCAGTACTCTGCAAAATTTGGCAGGGTATCGCACTGTTCTGTGGAACATCCATGCAATAACAGGATGCAAAAATAAAACAATAGACACGTATTGTAAGATTTGATATAAGTGGCTTTGTTTTCACCAAGCAAATATGATTGCTTCCTCAAGGACTTCGTTATATCACTGTATGATGCAAAATACCATATTTAGTTAAATGTGATTCACTGCAACTTTTGATGTGAACAGCTGTGGATTTCTTTGCATGAGTGTGTGTCTTGGTATATGTATGTGCATAAAGTGTGCCTGCTTGCATACCTGACTACCTGTTGGCTAACATCATGTTGCTGTTCCTCCCAGGGTGCAGGTGGAGTTCTATGTGAATGAAAACACCTTCAAGGAGAGGCTGAAGCTCTTCTTCATCAAAAACCAAAGGTCAAGTAAGTATAACTGAGAGAGAGAAAAAGAGAGGGGGAGAGAAAAATCACAGCTCGCTTATCATTCTATGTTTCAAATAGTAAGAGGCTTGCTGCACCAGAGATGCTCTGAGCTAAATGAACAAATAAAAGAATTATACAGGAAGTTGCGGTAAGTGATGATGCATATCCAATTTCAGCCTCAGCCGAGGATTTTCATTTTTACATTAGCCACATCAGTGTAAAGTGCTGCATTTGGGATTTGCACAATGGTTTGGGTGAGGTATGAGGCAGGGTCATAGTTGTTTAGTTCTTAAATGATAAGACTGGCAATGCCACTGCACATCTGATAAACTGCTTGTGCTGTGTCAGGAGGTCATGTCTTTGCATCCCTTTGTGTGTGTCTTCACGTGTGCATCCATGTGTCTCTGTTAGCAGCATTTGTAATGCAGTTAACATATAATTGGCATCGACATGTCTTTATTGCCTCCTCTCCTTCTGTTTGTTGTTGAGACCACCATCATTGACATAGAAAGTAACAAAGTCTAATGATAATGTCACACCTGCCCACAGGGAACTGACAGACTATTCCACATAGACGTGCTGTTGTGCTGTTTGTGTTTGTCCAATTTCAAATTAGTTTAGCATAGATGCCATGCCTCCGAAGAGGTCATGTCTCTGGAGATTAGGTGCTGGATACTGGCTGATTGGAAATGCTGTCCTTTGATAATACACGTTATGCCACCCTCTGGCGGCCAAGTGTACCTGCAGTTACAGGTACATTTAGCAAATACACAGACCAGCAGGTTTACTGTTGGTTTGATTTGTGTAATGATATGCTGAAGAAATCATCTTGCAATTGTTTTGACAGATATTATAGTCGCAATATGATTCACAGTTTTAGTGTGGATGGTAAGTTTTGCATCAGTCTTAATTTGCACTGAAAAAAGCTTAAAATGATAATGATGTGAGTTTTGCTGGGGTCTGTACCAAAAAACCAAACGTGTTTTCATACATGTGGGGAATATCACTCTCTGTAGCACTACAGCACTTCATTTATAATATTATTTTGTCACTCAGTCTACTTTCATATGAAATTGCAACTGCTGCAATGTTTTTACAAACTGGTAATTGTACTGCCACTGACATTACCGTGTTACCTCCTCAGCTCTTTCCATACAATCCGGTTATTTAGCTTGCAGCAGTGCCCCTCTTCCTGTTGTAAGCCTTTACTTCAAAGTGAAACCTCCTGTGTTATTCTGTGTTATTCTTGGAGGATTTGAAAGTTACCGGTCAAAGTAAATCAGCTGTGACAGGGTGCTGGAGCAGCATAGATATGCATTAGCCATGCTTCAGGGCTTTTGACAGATATAGTCACTTTAGGCCTTTCACTTTGGGCCTGTCCTGCACCTTAACAACCAGCATTAAGCAGTACTTAACCACTTTCTGATGAGCTGAGTGGTGAGTACATCTGCCCTCAGAAATGCTCTCACACAATCACATAGCTGTGCCATAACACTGGAGCGTCAGACTTGTGGTCAACGGTATGAAATGGAGTTTTATGACTGAAAGGAGAGAATGTAACTTGAGGACTGTGAGCAAAAGACCAAGAATATAAACATGACAGCAACAAGGCCAGCCATCTGAGTCAGCCCTGGAATGACTTCTAGAGTTTTGAACAAACTCCAATTCGGCCAGTTACCACCCAAGTGTTATCATTTATGAGTGCAGTCCAACGTTTTGTTGTGGTGTTGTTGCTCTGCAGGTCTGAGGATCCGCCTGTTCAACTTCTCATTGAAGATCCTAACCTGCGCCCTTTACATACTGAGAGTCAGCCTGGACGAACCCAAGGCCAACTGCGATGTGTGGTGAGAGTCACACTCTGCCATTGTCACCCACTCATTGATTATCCACCATTCTAGATGTTTCTGTAGTTTTTGAATTTGTTTTGTATGATTTCTTTTATTTGAGTGTTAATCTGCAAGACCCTGGTTTGTGTTTTTGTTTATAGTTTTAATTTGGTATTTGTTGAATGTTATGTTGTGTTCAAGTGATAATCTGTGAAACCCTTGTTTGTTAGTTTAAATGTTGGTAACATATTCGGTGCCAAGGATTCATTGCTGCGCTGTACTTCTCAGAGATCAGCATCAAGGACTGTCACTTTTTTTTGATTCCCTATCGAGTAACTCAGAAATTATGTAGGTGGCGCTCTTTTCTGTATCTACTCAGCCATGGTGGCTATCCCTGCTCATGTTAAATACTTTTTTTATTTCTTTTAAACAAGCAGCATCACCTCTGTGCACCAGCACATGATGGTTCACAAGAAAGACTTTGGAAGCTTTCATGAAATGTGCATGAACCCTACACTGAAAAAGAATAAAAACTGAAAAATGAAGTGAAGCTGGGAAGAATTTCTTTTTTTGAGTGTGAACCATCTAAATGTCTTGAGCTTTCTTAAAATGGAAATAAGATGAATCAGCAGTGTTTTATCAGTCAGATATAGAAAGTGTCAAAATGGATGTTCATTTGTATGAAAATGTAGTGTCACTTTCATCATTTTTAAATTTTTCATAATCATGGCTTTGAAGTTCAGAGATCCTTCAAGTCTAAAATGAAGAGTGCAAAAGAGCAGGCAGTGTTTGCTCTTTGTTTCAGTGCAGCGATGTGAAAGTTGTATTTGTGTGGATGGCCTTTATTTTTGGGCGTTTTTTCTTCAAGCCAATGTAACAGCTAATGGAAATACCTCCCAATGGGCATGTTTTCCACACAAACACACACACACACACACACACACAAACACACACACACACTCGCACAAGCCTTCACACTGTTTGTGTCTTTCCCTCCCCCGCAGTACAAATTGTCAGAACAACAGTTGGAATACCACAGCAGACCCATCGAAAATCAACTGGTAAGTCATTGTAAAAAAAAAATTGCCAGCCCTGTTATCACCTAAATGTAAATTGGAGCATGTTCAATTAGTCTTGCGGCAGCGATGTGGAGTCTCATTTCATTTTATCAGCTACATTTTCTTTTTTTATTTTTCAACAGGGAGTTGATCTTCTGGGTTTGCAGACGGGAACCTGTATGGGCAATACAGGTGAGAGAAATAACACCTCTAGCGCTCTATATCCACAAATCTAATTCCTCTGCACGAGCTGTACCTCAACACACGATTCAACCCTATAGCAAACTATGAGCAATTTATAAAATAAAAGCATTTTCGAGCACAGGTTGTTCCTCAGTGAATGTTTAGCTTCCAGAACCAATGTGAGATTGCTCTCAGTGGGTTCATTTGTCTTCCTCTCCCCTCTGCCCCAGGTGACAGTGGCCTTAATTAGTTTCTTGGAGACCATGCTTATCACATATCTCAGCTACAAGGTAAGGAACTGTGCTGTTTCTCCCTTTAATCCGTGCTGAGGTTTTACAGCTGTCTGGCGAGAGCCCTGCACTGCCCCTTTGTTCTCTCTCATGGGCTGACACCTTTCACTGTCCAGTCTACATGACGTGTCAGTGCCAAGTCTCCTGTCAAAGATACAGCTCTTTTGAAGATTTAGTCTGCACCTTGTCAGTGTCTTCAAGGTATCACCATCCTCAAAATAAACTGGTCTGTCTTTTGAGGCTGCTGAATATCTCTTTTGGAAACACTAGGCTTTCATCATAACATCGACTGAGTCAGAACACGCCTGCTTATTTTGAATTTCTGTTTAGCTGCTCTGCATGCAGGGTCATACTGATCATATAAATAGAGCTGGGTAATGAGAATATGAGCAGGCAGAGACAAATAATAAAATCAGAAAATTGCATCCCTTTACTTTAATATCACCTGTAAAACCTGGAGAAGACAATACTCATGCCATATCATGATACTGGAAAATCCAAACAACAACAATATAAATATGTAATACAGTAAAGGTAGTTAATAATGTAATTTATTTATATCTTATTTATCTAAAAGCAAGTGCAAAGTGTTTAGTTCTTTGTTTATTTGCATCTCTTTATTTGGATCTATTCTTGCAAGAGTCCATAAAATAATGTAGTGTTCACAAAGTGTTCTGCAAGAAGGTATAAAAAACTCAAAACAAGAAGAGTACCATAAAGAAATAAATAAAATGTGCTGTGTTGAAAAAGGCATGTGGGCACACAAGTTATTTCGTGGGTCACACAGTAATAAGCTTGTTGAAAGCCTCTGCTGCTGTGCTCAGTGCCAAGCAGAGCCGGCCAAGAGAGAGCATCATCGACGCACTCTGCAAACGAGCAAGTTCTTTAAATCCGAATGAATTAGAGACCGGTCGATGTTGACTGTCGCTTCATATAACCCCACAGCACTGTAGTTACAGCACTACTGTATCTAGCTGTGATCACCTCACTTTAGTCACACTCGTTTTTATCTTTGGAGTCTAATGTTAGCCCTGGCAATAAGATGAAATCACGGGTATTATTTTATTTTATTTTATTTTATTTTCATATCAGTTGAGTTTTTACCTTGGTCATCCATGTGAAGACCTCTCAGAAGACTTTTCTGTCAAATTTTCTTCACAGGGAAACATTTGGGAACAGATCTTCCAAATGTCCTTCATATTGGAGATGATAAATACAGTGCCATTTATAATCACAGTGAGTAATTAACCTGATTTTATATTCATACAGGAACCTTCAAATATTATTTTGGCTTTAGGCCAATTTGATCTGGATTGATCTGAACTGGCTGTGAATTTTAAATAATATGCAAATTCCCACTATCACTATTGCCACTGCCTCACCCTGTCCCAAATAAATAAATAAATAGATAGATAGATAGATAGATAGATAGATAGATTGGTTGATTGGTGTGATTGATTACACTATTCAGCGACCAGCAAACTACATATATTTTTTAACAGGTTAACTCTTAATCTGCTTTTAGATTTAATTGCTCCAAACACTTTGCCTTAATGAAAAACTGTAAATGTCTTTCACCACATATATTGGATTCAATTTTTCTACATAATCTTTCTTTCTTTCTTTCTTTCTCTCTTTCTTTCTTTCTTTCTTTCTTTCTTTCTTTCTTTCTTTCAGATCTTCTGGCCTCCACTGAGAAACATATTTGTCCCTGTATTTCTCAACTGCTGGCTAGCCAAATGTGCCCTGGAGAACATGATTGTGAGTACTTTTCAGGACGACAAACCTACATATTGTAGCGCATACAGAAACTGTTGGATTGTGGACATGAAGTTCTCAGCTTCTATGCAACACAGGCTGCAAGAAGCTGCGTCTCTAAATGTACAACCATTTGAATAGAATTGATGAGACAGTGGTATCTGTGGTTTTTGACCAGGAAGTGATCATTATGCTGCTGATATGCTGGATTGTTTTGTGTTAAGGAAGCAACTCGATAGATACCTGCAATATCACTGTCTTCTTAAACACATCTGATTTGCATTCTAGTTAATATACAGTACAGGCCAAAAGTTTGGACACACCTTCTCATTCAATGCGTTTTCTTTATTTTCATGACTATTTACATTGTAGATTCTCACTGAAGGCATCAAAACTATGAATGAACACATGTGGAGTTATGTACTTAACAAAGAAAGGTGAAATAACTGAAAACATGTTTTATATTCTAGTTTCTTCAAAATAGCCACCCTTTGCTCTGATTACTGCTTTGCACACTCTTGGCATTCTCTCCATGAGCTTCAAGAGGCAGTAATGCTAGAGGCAGTAATGCTAGCCTATGTAGTTTAGGCTAGCATTACTATTGAATACTTGGTTGCCAAACTAACTTGACAGCCTATCTACAAATAGCTTCCTCCTAGAGCTCTTGCAGTAGTGTCACATTTGACTTCAAACTCTGTTTTGATGATTCAGTCAAGAGAGTTGTTCAGCCCTGCTTTTTTTAGTAAAAAAAAAAAAAAGAAAAAAAAAGCATAGCCAGAATCAGGTCTTTCTTATTCATCCCAGACTGAGAGAAAGTTATCTATGCCTTCTCCTTGATCTTATCATAGTTAGACTGTTTTAATGGTCTTCACTCCCGAGTGAGACAGAAATCCATTTCCTGTCTGCAGTTACATCAAAATGCCACAAGCAAGGTGCTAATACCAAGACTTGGGAGTCTCAGGCCAATATCACAGCCATATTAACTTCCTTCAACTGGCTGCTTATTACATAGGAAATTGATGGATGATTGAATGAATGAGTGAAAATTTCCTTGCCCCAAAGGGAATTTGCCTTGCACTAAAAACACCAAGCACCATAAAAAACATTAAACCACCATTAAACGTTGGGACACATCAAGTCATTATTAAAAAAAAATTATCATCATCATACAATAATTACTGCCTTATTTGAAGTATCTCTTTTTTCTTTGTTACATATTTATTTACTTTTCCAATTCTCCACAGAACCTCTGTGAAGGTGGCAGCCTTGGTTGCTGGAGATTTGTGATGCCACTGCAAAGTGTTTATGCTCTAATATCGCTAACCCTGCATATAGAGAAAAAATAGCAGTAATCAAATGAAAAACTTTCCCTTGGGGTCCTTGAACACTAAAAACAGGAAAGAAGATGAAGGACAAAAAAATGCAAGTGCAAATGTGAGCAATACAGGACAAAGCAGTCCAATGCAATATAAAAGAAGTGGTATAAAAGTGACTGGTGCATAAAATTCAGGTATTGCAGGATGACCCTGTTGAGAAAATGAAATTACTAAGCAATTAGATGATACCCAGTTGGTGTATATGCTGCCGCTGTGCCTCAAATGAAACGTTCAATGGATAGAGTGAAGGGCGTGGTGCCAGGGCAGCAGATAGGCAGATGGTGGGATGCAGGGCCAAAGAGACCAGCGCAGGGAGAGAGGGAGCAAGGACAGCTTGGAGAGGCGATGCAGCAAGGTGGCGGCCAGGCAGAACATGCTAACAAGATGTGACTGAACACGAGTCGTGATCTGGTGCACTTCACAATCCCTATGTACAAGAAAGAGGATCATCTACTGTTAGGCTGCAGTTATCAGCCAACGGTTGAGAGTGCAATTTAATATCCTGCTCAAGTGGAAGTGCTGTTGCTGAGCTGAAATTTTAAAGCAGAAATTCTCACATTATGAGCTTTTCCATGCAGGGATAAAAGGAGGTGAGGACAGAGAATTAGAAATAGATTAAAATTAAAGTGATAATCTGCAAGGCTCTTGTTTTTCTTGACATTTATGCAATAACCAGTCTAGACTGCAGCGTCTTATCTTTGCTCTACCTTCTTTTACTAAACAATCTGTTGTTGCTGCTGAATATAAAACATCAATTTATGTGCAACAAATAATTTTCTGGGGTAAGGAGGGATATCCTTGTCCACTATTTCATGGTGTCACTCGGTGGTAGACAAAAGCAAAATGGACATTTCTGTATATTAAAAATGCAGACTAATACTTTGTATGTAAAGACAAAGTGTCAATCAGCAGTATTTTAGAGATATCTTGGTGCTGAGTTTCATAGATGAACCAGTTTCAGATGCAAGACTTGTGGAAAACCTGCACTCATTTATGGATTTTTTTTCCTTTTTTTTTTTAATTTAGTGAAATATAGTACTTCAGTCCACATATATTTAGAAATTAAAGCAATGAGAGAAAATTTAATCTCTTACTTCTACTTTCAGCATAAGTTTACATTATTATGTCAATGAAAAGGCCTGCTGTGCTCTGTAAATAATCATAAATAATTAGATCTGTTTGTTGGTTCTGTATGTGCCTAATGCAACTGTGCATCTGCCCACTCTCAGAATGACTTTCATCGTGCCATCCAGAGGACCCACTCTGCCATGTTCAACCAGGTGTTCATCCTCATCTGCACCTTATTGTGTCTGGTTTTCACCGGGTGAGTGATCCTCTGTTCCTGCCATTACTCTCAGAAACTTGTCTCTGGCACGAGGCTTTCATCTCTGTTCACTGACCCTTTCTCTGGACGTTGTGCCAGTTGATGGCTGCCCTTTTTAGTTGATGCCATTTACAGTACACCTCTGGAAACAGATGAGATTTTCTTGCTCAGTGGCTGTAATGTGCTTTGTGTTGTCACTGCCATGATGTACCATTCGCATCACAAAACTACACACAAGCAGACATTTTGAAATGGCAGGGTAAAAACAAGCGTTACTAATGACATTAATTAAGGTTTTCTTCCTTTTAGGTCAAACAGAGCCTATCCAGTGAACCAGCTTGCACAATAGCAGGACCAAAATGGAATAGAACCTTAATTAATGTCATTAGTAACACCTGAGTTTAACTGCTATGTTGTGTCAAAATATCTACTGTGAAAATATTCATGTTAAAAGAAATTAAGGGATATGAAAATACTTTTTATAAAAGAATGTTAATAAATACATGCACAGTGTCTTTGCAATCTAGTGCATGTTTTTTTTTTTTTTTTTTAAGCACCGAAAAACGCAGATGAAGCAATCAGATTGCTTGCTTGATCGTAATAGTACAAACTCCACCTCGGTGGGTGGGACAGTTTTTCTACCTAAGTATCACTGAACTGAAGTCCAGTGAAAGATGCAGTCAGTATGCAGACAATAAGTTGCTAGTATTATGGAGCCACAGGTCTTCAGAGTTGAATTCAGCCATCAACAAACTAGAATAGCAAAGAAGAAAAAAGGAGAGAAGAAAGAAAGGAAAGAAAAGAAAATGAAATAAAAATTGAAAATGGACATTTTGTCTTTATTCATTAATGGCCATCACTTAGTAGTTTACCTAAACAGAGAATATAACTAGACAACATTTTGTTCATTGTTTCAATGTAACAAATGTGCTCAGTTTCATAATATTAGCTGCTTCTCCTCTTAATTCTTTACTTTTTACACTTGGCTTCACTCTAATGTGGCTCAGCCAAAATTATTACTGCCTCTAAAGCAGCTCTGCCCTGAAATGTTTGTTTGTGTAACTAAGACTCCAGTATGCTGTAACTGATGTGCAGGTCATAGGTGCTGTTGGTGCAAAAAATGTTTTGATATCAGTGGCAATATAGAAACACAGGCATTTCACATCAACAAAAAATGACAATGAAGGAGCGTAACGGGAGAAAAGACATTTAGCAGGCATGGTTAATGTTGATCCTTGATTCTTATCTCACAGATTTCAACTGTTTTGTGTATACGAAGATCACAAATTGACACAAATGGGCAGTCTTGAGACAAAGACTGTCATTCACCCCTGCACACTGTGCAGCCTGTGTGTGTGTTGTGACCACCACCCAGCACCCACCTCCTCTCCTCATCTCAACTCCCCTCCTTGCTCCAGGGTGTCATTATTTGTCCAAGCTATCACTGAGAAAAAAAAATGAATTAACACAGGCGGTGAGGTGGAACCAACTGAGCAATCAATGATGTCAGTCCAAATGACTGATACTGATCAGTAGCCTATATTTAATGATTTTGGTGCCCTTTGATCTTGGGTAAATTGAATTTTCATATCCAGTTCACCAGCATGTTAATCCTCATCTCACTCCAGTGGGCCATGCTATATAGCTCGTAATAATCTTTATTTTTTAATAACACCATCAGATCTTATCAATCCCTTGTCTTTTTGCAGGGCGTGTGGGATACAGCATCTAGAGAGGGCTGGGAAGAACCTGTCTCTGTTTGACTCACTCTATTTCTGCATCGTCACCTTCTCCACCGTGGGTTATGGGGATGTTACGCCACAGATCTGGCCCTCCCAGCTGCTAGTGGTCATCCTCATTTGTGTGGCCCTGGTAGTGCTCCCACTACAGGTAATGAAGCTAAAGCAACAGCTCTTAAAGTGGATTCTGGGGAGCACTAAGGCCTCTTGTCTGAGTTCAAGGGCCTCTCTAGTAAAATTATTGTATTTATCTATTCATATAATGTCAACATTGTTTCCAGTGCCAGAAATTATCCCAAGACAATGTGTAAGTGTATTTTTTATTATAGCTTTTTAGAGATTATAGAGCAAGGTTTGTCACTGGAAGGTCTCTGGTTGAAAGCAGCTGGGACAAGCTGGGCAGTGAAGTGATTCCCCTGCTGGTTGGCGAAATAGTCTCACCTCCCTCAGCAGTTATCACAGAAGTGCCCTGAGTGAGGCACTTAACCACCAACTGTTCCAGAGGAATGTTTCAGTGGCCAGTTACAGTCCTTTTTTAATATGAGAACTCAGTGAGGTGTACTGTTGCATGAGTCCTATTTCACGGGTTCAGAAATAATTTACATAGGCTATGACGCGGTTTCACTTAAGTTCCCAGAACCTAATTTTGTCCCTGTTCCACTGGTGATACTAGAACCTGAGGACTGAGAATCTTTGTAGAGGAGCTTGTTATGTGGGGGAGCTAGACTGGTGCACCCAAATGCAGATTGCAGAGAGGAAAGGAGACAAAACTGAAGTAAAAAGGTATTTTATTGTAGGGAAAAGAGGAGATGGCATGATGTGCTGGACTGAGCTGAGCATTAAACTTGGTCAGTGCAAAACAACAAACAGCAAAGCAATGGAAACTCTAGGTTGGACAAATTAAAAGGTTCATGCCCTAAGCAGTGTTTGGGGAGAAGAGAGTATTCAGCAGGTGCTCGGCTCATCTATTAAAAATGAAAAAATGTATTTAAAGTGTTTTTTTGTTGTTGTTGTTTTTTTTGTCCCACACTTCATACTGCTCCCAGCTGGTTCTTCATACAGTGGAAACAGAGACAAAAGCCAGGCGCAGACCTTCACTAGTTCTGAAAACTCCCAGGTCATGGAAAGTTCAGTTTTATCTTTGATTGTTTTGAAAGGCCATTAGATGGTCATGGTCATATTGGACAGCTTGCAGGTGTTAATGTGTGCAACTGTGTGAGTGTGAAGCGAGGTGTTGCTTTAAACAGAGCATTTGTACTCAGTGAACTCTCTGTGGGGGAGAAAGGTGAACAAAGGATGGTGCTAAACTCTTTAAGTGCGTTCTACAACTGTGTGTAGTGGTTGAAAGAGTTTTACTCTATCTTACATTAAGGCACAAAAAAAGGTGCACTCGATATTTTGCATTTGAGAGGAATAATTTTTTACTGAAGAAACTTAGTATTCAGTTGCCATGTGGAAATGTTTTGTTTGCATGATTGGTTATGCCTCAGGACAGCTTGTAGTTGGTCTTGACATGAATGGGTCAGTCATTTCTTTAATCTATTTTTGCATCTAGTTGTGACCTAGTTGAGATTATCATCAAACATTAAAGGGCCTATCTTCTTGCCACAAATACAGGCTGACCATAAATTGTAATGTTATGAGCTGCTTTCCGCTCTGTGGCATTTTCAACCACAGCAACAGTCTATGAATCTTAATTAGAATTTGGCCTAAGCCATGCTGGCTCAATACAAGAAAACACACACACTCACTGCGTGATACAGCCACCTCTTCACAGTGTTATTCACTGATGAGGATCACAGACATGTTCATTATATCAGATGATGTGTGTTGTGTTCTTGCACAGCAAATTAGCTGACAAATAGAAATGCTTTAATGAGCACCCGCTTCAAGAGAACAACTACATCAGTAGTTTTCCCGCCCATGCTTTCACCATCTGTGTCCAGAGAGCACATTCATCTCTATCACTCAGTTTTTCTTTCTTGCTGCTTTTGACATCCTGCTGAGCTTGTTATTCTTTTGTCAGTTTGAAGAACTGGCCTACCTTTGGATGGAGAGCCAGAAGTCAGGAGGAAACTACAGTCGCCATCGGGCCCAGACTGAGAAACATGTGGTGTTGTGTGTCAGCTCGCTGAAGATTGATCTGCTGATGGATTTCCTCAATGAGTTCTATGCTCACCCCAGACTGCAGGTACAGTGTAAGCACCAGGACAGCAGACCTTCAGTTTTACTCACAGCATGCCTTTACTGGTCCTCCTCATTAACAATGGGGCTGTAACTTTAATTGTGTAGAAGATCCACTTTTTACTGCAGGCTTTGCTGAGCTACTGCCCTTTCAGTCCTTTTAACCCTAAAAGGAGTTCAATCAAACAGTTCATGAGAACATGTTTATTAATACAGTAATGAAATGTGTATACATAGTTATGTTACTGTGGCGACTTGACTCTGATTTGATCGCTCCTTGTGAGCGTGTGCCTGAGCAAGCAGGGAGAAACAGGGAGTGGCAATAGGTATCTTACCAGCCTATTGAGGGACCTATAATCAGAGCCCACAGGTGGATGCTGGGGTGGAGGTGGGAGTGAAGACTGCAGCGACAGGGCAGCAAGCATCAGCATAGACGAGCAAAGGGTGAACAAGCACACTGTGCTGGTTTAACCTGCACCAAGAGATTAGAGGGTGTTGAGAGCTCAAGCTCCATTTGTAAACAAAGAGAGTTAGTCCTGCTTCTAGGTACACAGCAGCCTGATTGAGCAAAAAAATGCATTTTTGAGATGGAAATGAGGGATACATTTCACACTCACAAGGGTCTTGTTGGAATTATTGGATTATTTTCTCTCTGACCACCAATATGAAAATGATGTGAAGCTGCTGACTGTCAGCAACACGGTAGACAACAGACAGTGGCATTCACATGACTGATCGAAAATTGGGTACATTTATCTGCAGAATGTGTGGTTTCAAAAAGCTTTGAATGAAGTTGAAGTTGGGGTGTGTGGAGCTACAGTCCAGGCTGGAATTTGACAACAGCGACTTGGCATGGTTTACATAATTAGGGGTTCAAATATCGCCGTAAAGCACAGTTTAGTTTCAGGACTGTTAATAGCTCTGAAATCACTTAGTGCAAGTGTATATAGCCTTATTGGTATGTAGTGTTTGTTGTGGATATCTTGAGCGAGTCTAGGTCTTGTGAAGGCAAAGCAAGTTTTCTCACTGATGTAGCTCACAGGCTCACTTCATTTTTTTGGAAAAAAGGTTTTTCTCTTTTTTAGTCCAGGGATGTTTTTGTCATTAACTGAATGAGAACTGTATTCTGTAATGCATCATACTAATTGGTTCTACTTAATAACTTTTAAAGGAACAGCTCATGGCATTGTTTTTGGAAAGAGCTGTTGAATTCTTCATATGAAAATTTTTGACAGTTCGAGCTCCACATAAGACTAACCATACAGCCCCATTGTGTTGGGGTGAGGTGGCCAGGAGAGACTGGAGCAGACTGGCAAAAACTTTCAACCAAATATATTTGGTTTAAAGACATTCCACAAGTATCAGCCTTTACACTGCATATCTGCAAATATGCAAAGTATATATGTACAAATGTAACATGATTGTGTTAATATGCCTTTGAATGGCAGGACTACTACGTGGTGATCCTGTGTCCAACAGAGATGGACATCCAGGTTCGTCGTATCCTCCAGATCCCTCTGTGGTCCCAGAGGGTCATCTACCTCCAAGGATCTGCTCTCAAAGACCAAGACCTCATGAGGGCCAAGTGAGTGGCAACAGGTCATGCACACTCACTCATACACTTGCATACAAACACACATGTTCACACAGAGTTACAATCACATCACGCTACGCTGATCCAAATGCTCCTAAATGCAACTTACTCCTCTCCTGCTTTCCAACTGCCAGTATGTTAATCACACACTCACCTTGTAATGCACTCACATGAAATGACTGACTTCTACCTTGACTGGTAAGATTAACCAGCTGTAGTGAAACTATCATGCTTGTTGGAACTAGGGCCGCAACAATATGATAGCATATGTTGTCATAGCTAACACTGCTGAGCTCACTTGCTAAAAAAATGCATTTTGGGGGCTTGTAGTCATAGTTGATATGAGAAGGTCTGTGATTAATACCATCTAACTAAAGCTTACATATTTAGATAGAAGCCTTTGCTATCTCTCACCTCTTCTTGTCTTCTGATATAAACAACAGACAAGCCAGCTAAATGCCTAAAATGCAAAGGTACAGTGTAGGTCCTCAACTGGCAACTCTGAGTCAGTGAAGTCAGGTTAGAGGGTAAGATATTTACAGAGTCACTTGGCTGTCCTCTGCCTGCACATTGTGTAATGGGATTTCACTGTCCATTGCCAATCCACTCAAAATCTGTAAGAAACAACAGAAATAGTGGCCAGAGAAGATGTATTGGACTATTACTATAGTATCTTTCATATTACTGACCTGTCAATACTGTCACTGTTGCCACAGTATTACAGCGTTCTCTACTCGGGTGTTTTTCATTTTAGCTGGAGGGATTTTACTGCTCAATGATGGATGTCTGTATGCCACTTCATATTGCTCGTCCCAGAGAAGGGTGGATGTGATGACTGAGAAACGGTGCCTAACCACTTCTCACCAGCACATGATAGTGTGAAATCAGTCAAATTTCTCCATCCTCTGCTCTTACCGTATGCAGGTTTTCAGTGTGCAGCATTTGTGTAGGTGATAAAATGCTGGGGCAATTTCACGCATTGAAAATCAATAAATAAAATCACCCAGCCAGGAAATCCTTGAAAACACATCAAGCTTGTTATGCTAATGGATTTTCTTGTAATCCTTAATCCTAACAATGTGTATCAGGACTTTGTGGTTTCTCCTAACTCACAGAACACGGGAGTTTTCTGTCAGAGCAAAGAATGATCGCTCCACTGTGCCCTTGTCTTGTTGAGGGCATCGCTGTCCAATTTCAAGCAAAGACAGATTGTTTTCATGCCAGAGTGATGATGTTATCTTTTTCAGCCACTTTCATGGGGCATTAGGACTGATCCCTGCCTATCATCTCTCAAAAGTATACATGAATAAATTAATTTGATGGATCCCCACTTCCCAGTTACCAACTTTCCCTGTCTCTCTGTTCTTCTCTCTCTGGTGCTATTTTTGCTGTCTTTGTCCCTCTCTCTCAATTCGTAAGGATGGACGATGCTGAGGCCTGCTTCATCCTCAGCAGCAGGAATGAAGTGGACCGAACTGCTGCTGTGAGTCACATCAGCAAACAACCTTTGCTGTAATAGTTCATGGTAGACTTAAAGGTGGAGTGAATGATTCTGGAGAAGAATTGTTGATATTTGAAATCAACAAATTCAGCGAATGTCTCCCTAAGGTCTTCTTGCTGCTAGCTGAAAATAAATTGGTGCTCATACACAGCCTTGGCTTTATAAATGGGAAACAAACAAAATGTCTCAGACCAGGCCACACAACACTTTTCCAGCTAATCTGCAACATTCTTGCACACGGGACAGGGGACAGGGGATGGTGAGGGAACATGGGGGAAAGGACCCTGAAGGAGGTGTTAGTGAGTGGGATGGTAAATATGGCTGTTGATTATCCAGTGTCAACAATCTTTCTCCTGTATCACTGACTCTGCCTTTGATCTGCGCCCATGTGGTTCCAACATGAACTCTTTCTTCAAAAGACTGCACCAGTTTACTCCAATGGAGAGATATTTCTTTCACACTTCCTTTGCAAATTAGCAGAGTGAGGGAGATATTCAGGTGATATTGCATTTATGAAATTGGAACTGATATTGAGTATTGAGAGTACAGTGTGTCTCTGAGGTAGTCTTCAAGGTCCATAAAATTCAGATTGCATTCATAGCTGAGCGATAGCATCACTGGATGAGTAGTACTGGTGGACTGATTCATGTACTCTTCTCCCACAGGACCACCAGACCATTTTGAGAGCATGGGCTGCAAAGGACTTTGCACCAAACTGCCCCCTCTACGTCCAAATTCTCAAACCAGAAAATAAATTCCATGTAAAGTTTGCTGGTAAGTTTGGGGCCCCATTTTATTATGTTCTGTCTGTTTTTTTCTCTTGTCTTTTTTTCTCTTCTGAAAACTCTCCTCATCATGGTCAAGAACATAAAAGCACAGCCATTGTCTTACTCTTTTCTAACTTGGACTCCTTTCACTGTAACATCCGTTATTTTTGTTTTGTCCACATCAGATCACGTAGTTTGTGAGGAAGAGTTCAAGTACGCCATGCTGGCACTGAACTGTGTGTGTCCAGCCACATCCACTTTGGTCACACTCCTGGTTCACACTTCCAGAGGACAGTGAGTACACATTTACTCTAATTAAAACAATTAACCTTGGCACTGATTTCAAGTGATATGCAGAGTGATGTGTCCTTTTTTCACTGAGTGAGATGACAATATTCCACCAAAGTCACACAACAAAATTCCTTTACATTTGCTGTACTTGTAGAATAAAGTGATTTGAGTTGTGGCAGATTGGAGTTAAAATTATACAATCATTTCTTGAAGCCAGAACAGCCTTGTAGACAGAAGTAATCACACTGGCTGAGTTTAACCTCAATGGGAGCCAAAGAACCATAGTTGTTAGCAGACTGGCTAACTAGAAGGCAAAAACAGAAAAAAGCTGTAGGCTACTCTGGCTAGCTGGAGCTTGGAAGATCAGCTAGACTGACCTAGACAGTTTAGTATGTCCAAATAGTTTTTTCTCAGCCAGTAGCATGAGAGCTAGACCTTATAATATTATCAACTCGCTCTCTTACTTCTTATCTTTTTCACCGTGCACCCACCTAACATTGCTTAGGCACAAAAAATGGTTCTTTGGTTCCACCCACTGACATTTAACTCAACCACTTTTGCATCCAGAGCACCTCTGCCTCTGAGAAATGTTTGCAGAATTAAACCTCTGATCTGCCCGATTAGTTGGTGTAATCAGGTAATGATCAATGTCTTCTAATTTCTTTACAGCCATGGGAGGTTCCCCTGTTGTACATCATGGTTGATATTAGATAGAGATGATTCATGCCCCTGCAGCAGTGTTTAACAGTTGCACAGACTATAGATGGTTTTCACTTCTGCATCGCTCAGCACTACACCCACAACAATATGGAAACTTGTCACTATACAAAGGCACATTTAGATGGATGTCATGTGAAAACACTGTAGTAAACATTTCCTTGTTCTTTGTTAGACTATAAATCTGGCTGTGCTTTTCATATTTTGTTCAAGGAGACCAGTTATCTACACCTCAGTATCTACAGCCAGACGCAGGGCATCTGGTTTAATTTCCTTTATAGAAACTTGGACTGGCTCAGGGCTATTAAAGTGGCAGGTATAAGAACAGACAGCTCCATGGCAGCTCTTGATTTAAAGATCATCAAATTGATTAAAAGTTGTGAGGCAGCTAACCTGCTTAGCTAAAGTGACCTTATGGCTGTTTCTGTCCCAACGTCTCTATAACATAATTATTGTGAGGTGAATATACGAGTTTAGGGAGAACATGGTTGTAAAAGGTCACCGGTAATTTGTTTTGGCCAGATGGATATTTAAGTCAAAGGGGAAATCAAAGCCAGCAAGTTGCAAAACAAGTCAGATTTGGTTTGAGGATCTCTCTTTTGTTAGGGGGCCTTCAAATCTGTTTTAATCAAACCTTGGTGCATTTACTCGGTTAGTTTGTTCACCTAGAGAGGTGGTACACACATTCAAACTCTGGTGTGGACCAAACAAGCAAACCATAGTCTGCCAGTCGGGTCAATATGAGCTGTCACAAATGAGAACGTAATGCAGCCTAACCGTATAGGAGGCAAACCAAAATTCAGTCCATTAGTGACTGAAAGTAGATTTTGACACTCGATCCTGCGAGTCAGACAGAAGTGTTACAGCTGCCAAAATGAGTTTTGGACAAATTTGGAGTAATAATGAAGTGAGGGCACCTTTAGAAATATGGACTGACAACAACATTTCATGATCGCTTGTGGAAACGCATAAAAATCCCAAGGTCTATCTTATTATGTTGCTGTTGCTCCATTGTTCCAATATTGCCGTGTTGGTGTAATACACTGTGGTCAATGTCTGGAGTTTCCCTCATAAATTTTCTGTCTAATGGATGAATGACCAGTGTTCAGTGTGCGTCACTTGATTATAAATTTTGGTTCAATTAACATCAGGCTGAACACTGACTAGACCTAATGGAAAATGCACCTTTTGGACCAACTGGACCAAAGCATGAAATTTATCAGTGTGAAAGCACCCTTAATTCTAACGATACTTGAACTATAGTGTAAAAAGGAAAACCAACAGACTGTATTCAACAGAAAAATCAACACATATCCAAACTCAGATTGTTCCTAAATCATACAGCCCTCATGACAGGGCTGCTGATTGCCACCAGTCCATCAGTTGATTTTGGAAGACTAAAATTGTGCATTGCTTTAGTAATTCATGTGCTAACTGTTCTGATGTTGCTGTTGCAGAGAGGGACAGATGTCACCGGAGCAGTGGCAGAGGACATATGGACGCTGCTCTGGAAACGAGGTCTACCACATCCGCCTTTGTGACAGCAAGTTTTTTGGGGAGTATGATGGAAAAAGCTTCACCTACGCCTCCTTCCATGCACATAAAAAGTTAGTAACACTGCTGCACTTTCACTAACTTAATTTGTTGTGTCTCTTTAACAGTAACTTGAAACTAGAACCATATTATTACTGTCTGAGAGCCAGAGAGCCAGCTTATTATAAGCTTAGGCAGTTTGGCACCTTGCTTTTATACACACTATGGGAACAGTGGAAAGCCACATTTTTTTATTGCTGTTGTCAAGGTTTTAACTAAACCATAATAACCAAACACTCTCCAACAAACTTCGACCACCTTTATTTTCTGCCTCCAAGGTATGGTGTTTGTCTTATTGGGGTAAAAAGGGAAGACAACAAGAGCATCCTCCTGAATCCCGGTCCCCGCCATATCATGGCCGCCACCGACACCTGCTACTACATCAACATCACCAAGGAGGAGAACTCAGCCTTCATCTTCAAACAGGAGGAGAAGCACAACAAGGGGCTGCCCGTCTCCGGCCTGTATGATGCTCCCTCCAGGCTGCCGGTGCACAGCATCATCGCCAGCATGGGTGAGACTGGGAGACCGAGGCAGGAATATGGATGAAATTAGATAGATGTAGGGAGACTGGTGCAGGAAGGAGGAACCAGACGAAGGGAGAAGAATGGAAGGTGATGTTTGTAATAGAATGATGAATGACTCGGGTTGCAGGCAGAGGCCCATTAGTTGATTCGTTGGAAGGGCTTCCAGAAGAGAAAATAGTTCTTTTTGTTTGTTTACTTGCTCTCTAGAGGACTCTGAACATTTTTGGAATGGTGGCTGTTTGGGTGATGCTGTATGCTTTTTTTTGCTGACTGTTATGCATGACTTCTTATATGCTTTTTTTTTCCTTTCCTGGCTGACTTTATTGTGTTATGCTTTTTCTTTGACCTATGAAAGTTGATCAGGCCACTTCTTATGGTAAGTTTGTGCATGATGCATCATGTTATGTTACAGAATAATACACTGCTGCCTAATTTTGATGGAAGAATACTCGTTTCATAATTTATAACCCAGTACATTTTATAATTATTTAACTAACATCTTATTTGTTCTTTTTCTTTTGTCCTTCTTTTCTCTATTTAAGTAATCTATTTTTATTGCTATAAAAATGATATATGTATTTGTATACATATATCCTGTCAATATTATTGAGTGGGTCTCATATAAAATATTGACACTGGTACAATGCCAAACATTGTTTCCCAGTTTGGGATCAATAAAGTAAATCTATCTATCTATCTATCTATGCTAATAGTATGGTATAGTAAGGCTGGGCTGTAGAAAGCAATGCGTTTCTCCTCAAGGTCAAACACCTCAGCTCAAGAAGAAGATGCTGGTTTGTTGGTTCCTCTGTAAGATGATGATGCCAAAATGCGAGCAACTTTACTTTTCCATTTTGAAAATGCATTAAAACACATTTCAGCTTCTCAGATAAAAATTCTTCTTAGCATAGGCATGTGTGAGCAAAGACACTTCAAAACTGATTTTATAATACATTACAGTATATACTCTATGCTGTGCTTGCCTTTTGTAACAAGCCTGGGAATTTGCCTGTCAGGGATATGCACACACACCACAACAATCACATCTCATTAGAGCCCTGAAGGTTGCCACATCAGCAACTTAACCCCCCTTTTATTTTCAGGCACAGTAGCCATAGATCTGCAGAACCCGGATCCCCCAGAGGACAGTGGCAAGCTCACCTTGCCAACCGAGAACGGTGCTGGGAGCCGCAGGCCCAGCATCGCACCCGTCCTCGAAATTGCTGACTCCTCCGCCATCCTGCCTTGTGACCTGCTCAGCGACCAGTCAGAGGACGAGACCAACCAATCAGACGAGGAGGGCTCCGTGGGTTCAGAGTAAATATCCAATTCTAGCTGTGGTTTGAGAGTGAGAAGGAGATGCTTGCAGGTCGTTGACTCAAATGGGCTTCATGTTATTGAAGTGTACAGTCTTTGGTAAGGTTATGATTGGAGGCTCTAAGAGGTCAGTATGACAACAGATTTAAAATGACATCAATGCCCAGTCGGTGCATACACAGTTACTGTGCTGGATACTTGATTGGTCAGGCCTGTCCTCTTCTTCTTCATGTGTCAGAGGAGGTAGGAGGTGAGATGGATGGAGTTGAAACGGACGATGTAATCTGTGTGTCATGATGCTTCAAGGTGCGGATGTGGCTGTAATAAATGTGTTCGATGACAAAAAGGTCAGCACTTTCCTCTAGAGGATTAATGCTTGCAGGGTGACCCGACGTGCATCCTCCCCTCCTTGCTGCTCATCTATCAGTGAGCCAGACGGGTAGTTGTCATGATGAAATAATGGTTGTTATTCTTATATTTCCTTTTTTTTTCCAAATTAGTCAAATTCTTCTTCATTAGAGTCAGTGTTTATAATGTTACAAAACACTAAGCCTAGCAGTGAACAAATACTTCTTACTTGCTGTTGGGGAAATGGCAATTTCAGATAACCCCAACTCATTTTATACATGGCTGTCATACTTACCTGTGAAGAGGAATCCAACAAAATCCAATTTCTTAGCTGTCTGGTGTTCTGTGGTGGGAAAATAAAGCGAATGGAAATTATTGCAGTATCTAGTCAGTTACCTTGCTGTCTGACCTAAACGAAACTATTGTATTCCTACCTCATAATACTGCTTAATCCTTATACTTAGTTCCACTGCTTATTTGAATAAGGGAGAGACAATTTGTCCAAAAGTCATTTTACATTTTGCTTAAATTTGTCTCAAATGGATTTTATAAAGTATTCATTTTACTTATCCCAGTATTCCCCCTTGTAGTGGAAGAAGAGATGAATCAGTTTTTTGCATATACTACTTTCTTCTTCCCCTCTATTTCTGGGTGTTTTCTCCACTTCTCTTTGTTCTGCCACATGGGATTGGTGAAAGCTCAGGACAAATTTCATCCCTGTGTCACTGGCGATGTCACAGTTTCTACCTCAGCCTATACAAACCCGACTTAACAGCACCCCGTTAGCCGCAGACACCAGTGGCTCTTATAAAGTGGGACATAATGCAGCCCTGCTAACCTCTCAGTCTCTGTTAAAGCCCTCTGCCCCATGACGCTTGAGTAGTTTCTCTGCTTTGAGGGATGTCAGATCCAGTGCTCAGGGAGACAGAGCCAATTCAGAGCAGGGGCATGCAGGGGGCAGCTGGTGGAAAACCCAAGGTCCAACAGTGCCACCATGTGGTAATGAGGGTGAATTAGTTTTTAGTTGCATTTTGGATTTGAGTCAGTCTTGGAAAAAATATGATACATTGTCACATATTGCTGTAACATAATACTGTAGGTGCAGAACAAAATATGACAGACATACAGTCAAAACAAACAAACTGTTCTGGGGCAGCAGTGTTTGAATAGCTGTTAAAAGTAGTGACCAGCTTTCATGTTACAAACGTAAGTGTGTTGAGCAGAATAGGACCAGTTTGAGGATGCCAAGAGGCCACGTGTTGTGTTATGGAGACAGTGGGACAACTGTAAAAGTCAGGCATAAATTTGAACATAAAACAAGTCATTGTCCTTGGATTAGATGTGTCTGCCACAGTGACATAAACTTAATTTGGATGGAAGCTTTACAAAATACTTCAGCAGTCACTTGTTTCTGTACATTTCCATTCAAATCTGTGCTATTAATTCTTTAGGTGGTTAGCAGCTTCTTCTAACAAACACCCCTGAGAAAATAGATATCCAAATTTTTACTCTGTTTACAAATCTACATGCACAGATTCATAAGCTGTACTCCTGGGTATCTAAGTTGTGCCCTCAAACTATGAATGCATACAATCAGATTTCTAAACCAGATGTACAGTCTGTTTGCTCCAATGACCCTTTTCTGCAAAGAGCACGGACCATATATATGTGGAGAAATTCAAACTCAGATGTGGTGTCACACCAGCCAGACAAATCTAATTTACCTAGATTGAAGAATATATTTCATGCTAATTTTATGTTGTTTATGCTATGTGTGCTTCAGCTTGTTTAGTGCTTTTCATTCTCTAGCTAGAATCTGTGCATTCAAACTTGTAAACTGAGGGTACAGATTTGTACATGGATTTATTTTTTCTACCATTTGACCCCAGTGGAGTTCCATATTCACAGATACTATAGTCAATACATTTTGCAGGCTTTAGAAAAGAGAAAAGAAGGAAACTCCAACGTATAACATATAATAAAAAGCCAATATTGGTCTGATGTTGACACTAATAAAATATACTGTTACAACAGGTAGATATGTTTTTTCTTTCTCAGTGAGAGTTTGTCTTCTTTATGTTCTGTCAGTTTCGTGAAGGGCTACCCTCCCAACTCTCCCTACATTGGCAGCTCTCCAACTCTGTGCCATCTCCTACCACAGAAAGCTCCATTCTGCTGCCTGCGTCTGGACAAGGTGAGTTCATGTTTGAAAAAATAAAAAAAGAGGATAGTAACTCAGCCATATGAATCCATTCTAGCTGTTTTGAAACTCGCTTGCTAGACATGCCCTGTTCTGTCTGCTATGGAGGCCTGGAGGGCATTACACATTTATATCATAAACTTTCATTATGTAACATTGAATAACCACAGAAATTTAATTAAAATTGCTGTAGGCTATGTGAAGCTCAGCTCGACCAGAACCCGACTATCTTCCCGTTGAACTGTCTGTCTCCATTCAGGGCTGCATGCATAACAGCTTTGAGGATGCCAAGGCATACGGTTTCAAGAATAAGCTGATTATAGTGTCTGCTGAAACGGCGGGGAACGGCCTCTACAACTTCATCGTCCCTCTGCGGGCTTACTACCGGCCCAGGAAGGAGCTCAACCCAATAGTGCTGCTGCTGGACTATCCGTAAGGCTGCACAGCTTTTATTCCAACCCAGTGCGGTGAGCCTGGGTTTAGCTCAGCACTGATATACGGCACTAATATTCAAAGAGGTTGTTTTTACTGCTATTGTGGGTACAACAGTGTTGCTTAAGTATAGTGTTGTCTTTTATACAGCAGTTAACAACATATGTACTACGTTAAAATTTTCCTACAAAGTTGTCTAAATACATGAGAGTAAAAAAGGGTTTCACTGCCTGATCACAACATGCTCTAGCACAGCAGCCATTCAAACACGACATCCATCTGGTCCTCTCCTGACCACATGGATGACACCAGAATACCATGCATGACATGTTGACTTGCATTTCTTAGAGATTATTCAGTTTAGAGATCCTTCATTCAAAAAACATGGGTGTTGTCTCTGCAGTGACAAGACCAAAGATTACAAGTGTGTACCCAAGTTTTATATGCCAAGGTTGCACACATCTCTGCCTATTTCCTCAGTAGAGTACATGGCTGGCCTACCCTACAAATATAATAAATTTCAGGAAATTAACTCAGCAATGTTATATCAATAGCTAATTAGTGTGGGAGGCTAATCCTTGATGTTTCCTGTTTGCCACAGGCCCGACAACCACTTCCTGGAGGCCATTTGCTGCTTCCCAATGGTTTATTTCATGGCTGGCACCATTGATAAGTAAGTGCTTGAGTGATTACAAAAATAAATTATTAAAGGCATTTGCTGTCCAAAAAAATCCTATCTCAATTTTTTTTTCAATCAAAAGTATGTTTAAAAAAAACATGTTTCATTACACTGATTTAAAGAAAAATCCACACTAAAACAACACTATTAAAAATGTCAGATTATATCAGTTATCAACACTGGGCAACAATGACTGTCCCAGAGTAATTAAGGGATTCTTTCTTGTCTGACCGTTTTGCACCAACATTCAAAAAACCATACAGAGGGAAATATGTTGTGGAAGATTCCAATTTCTGCACCGACTGTGGACCATGATGCAATCCAATCACAAGTCACAGCGTTTTGAAGAAGGGTTGTGACTTGCTTTTTGTCAAATGGAAAAATTCTCACTCTAGTTTTGCTCTCTCTTTTGCCCTTTTCACCTACACATATTTCCCACAGCTGAAGCTTACAAGTTCATACTCATTTTATGAGGCTAGTCACAAGTCACCTGGGGAGATATAGGAAGTCACTGACTGCAGTAGAAGGACACGAGGCAGTTTAAGGGAGTTGGTACATGGAAAAAGTAAATTGCTGCACTTCATCACAAAATAACCTCCGGAATGTGCTGACCATCACAGGCTGGTATTGTAACAGTGTTACGGTGTCAAACGGTGTATTTATTTTTCCTTTAATATCATAATAAAGTATTATTTAAGGATGAAATATTATTCAAACACCTGTTTTTGAATTGGCCAGCTTGGACAACCTGCTCCAGTGTGGCATAATCTACGCTGACAACCTAGTGGTGGTGGACAAGGAGAGCACTATGAGCGCTGAGGAGGACTACATGGCAGATGCCAAAACCATCGTCAACGTCCAGACAATGTTCAGGTAACGTAGTGCAGACAGAGCCCTGCACCACAGGCGAACATAATGAAGCCTAAGGAGATTCAAGATGAATTCAGACATGTCGGATTTCACTGACACTGACATTGCTCGGATTAATTGCCATTCAGCTTCAGTTAATCAATCTTTAGAACAGCACTGCAAAGCAAAGGCATTTAGAGTTTGCCAGAATGGAGAATTGGTTCATCGCAAAGTCCTTTCAAAGACAAACTGCCATGGAGAAAGCTTTGAAACTGCTCTTTTATTTAACAACCCAAAATTAAGCATATTCGTCAAGCGCCACCCTGGGTCTTCCCCAAAGCCCAAAGCTTTTTATCTCTCCAGTTTCTGTTGTTTGTCTCTCCCTCCCCACCTCTCTCTCTCTCTCTCTCTCTCTCTCTCTCTCTCTCTCTCTCTCTCTTTCTCTTGCTCGCAGGCTGTTCCCTAGTCTCAGTATCATCACTGAGCTCACACACCCGTCCAATATGAGGTTCATGCAGTTCAGAGCAAAGGACTGCTACTCTCTTGCTCTCTCCAAGCTGGAGAAGGTGAGGTGTTCAGGAAAGTGACGGTCATGTTAAGACTCCCCGCCTGCAGCTCACATTACCTTCTGCTTTGTGTTACTGTGACTGTGATTTTTTAGGCAGATACCATTATAGATACTATTTTGTTTTTGTTTTTGTTTTTGTTTATAAATACTCAATAACACACATTTGGGTACCACCTTACAGAGAATATATGAGTGTTTTATAATTAGGTTCTTAATTAGGTCATAAACACCTAGTTATCGATGCAGACTCACTATTCAACAAGACCAAGTTACTGCTGTGCTGAAATCCCTTAAATCTCAGGTCTTGCTAGTTACTTAACTTACTTTACTTGATTTTGCTAAATAGTGAGCCTGCATCGATGTATGAAGAGTATTCTAAACTTCTTTAGAATTGTTTAAGAATGATTTATACAGTGTTAACAACCTAATTAATGACCTAATAAATAATCTAATTATAAACCATTCATAAACCCTGTATAAGCGTTGTCTTATTGTAATGTGTTACCCATAGTGGCAGCAGGAAAGTATTTAGTAGCAGTAATAAAGATGTGTGCTTGAGGTTTGACTTTTTACAGTTGGGCAATAAACCTTAGCTGAACTTCCTAACACAACCCACGGTGCTGTCAGCTCAACTGTGATCACACTGTTGGGCACAAACAGTGGTACTTAATTTTTCATATCGATCTCTTGCTTTCTCTTCTTTCTGCCTCTCTTGTGTGTTGTTTTGCTTGCACCTGCATCATAGTCAAAAGTAGTAAAGTTTCCCTTCGTGCAGTTATCCTACATCTATTAGGTTATTCTACTTTGAAATGTATACACTAGAACTACAAGAGCATATTGCATATCATAAACATTGTGCTTACAGTACTTGAAAACCTAAGTCTGTGAACCAACCAGGATAGTCCTTTTAACTTTCAGAGGCTTAAACCTAAATCTGGGACATGGGTTTCCTTTTTAGGATGAAGCCAAAGAGCAAACAAATGTTCAGTAAAAACTGGGGCATCAACATCTGAAATCTCTGTATGTTCCTCTCTGCAGATAGAGCGAGACAAGGGCTCCAACCTGGCCTTCATGTTCCGCCTGCCGTTCGCTGCAGGCAGGGTGTTCAGTATAAGCATGCTGGACACACTGCTGTATCAGGTGGGTCCACAGAGTCTGACCTCTGCAGCTTATCATTGGCCAGGGTGTTGGCAGGTCCTTAAAAAGTCTTAAGATGTCTTCAATTTAATTAGTAGATTTTATCCTTAAATGTCATGAAACAGTTTACATTTGAATTCGTGTGGTCTTAATTTTGATATAAACATGTTATCTAATTCAGTTTATCCATCTTTTAATTTCTTTTTGTCAAGCTCTTGTGCTGAAATTCAATATATCTGATGTTACAAAACTCTAAACCTACCACTGAACCCAATACTTCTTTTATATTGGCATGCTGCATTTAACCTGCTGGGAATTACAGAGAGACAAATCCACAAATATCCTTGGACTTACATGTTCCAAGTTCTGTTACATAAAAACTGACTGCAGGGCACAAAAAAACTGGCTATCTAAGCTAAAGTAGTCTGTTAGAGTCATATAGGCAATAACCAAACATATTCCTACCTGAAACTGATTTTTCCAAAGGATTTTTTTCCAAAAATTAGTCTTAAACTTGGTTAAAATTTATTTTGAAATGGTCTTAAAAAGCATTAGGTTCTGACTACACATATAACCCAGCTGTACAGAACAGCTGGCTTTTCTCCAGGGGTAGTCGAAGGTCATTCCGGGATATGCAGAAAATTGTTAAATATGAGGAGACAAGACAGATTGTGGAAGAGTGGGTACACCAAAGAATCATTCCCAATATCTTGTTCCAAAAAAAAATGGTGCATTGAACATCACCGATTGATGGTATGTAACCATGTAATAGTATCCAAAGATGGATTTAAGTGTAGTCTTATTTATAACTCGATAACTTGTTTCCTTTATTAAAATAGCTTCACAAAAATGATATCTCAACTGCAGCCTTTGTCTCCTCTTTGACAGTCGTTTGTTAAGGACTATATGATCCCTATCGTGAGGCTGCTTCTTGGTCTGGACACCACGCCGGGCTCTGGCTATCTGTGTGCTGTGAGTAGTGGCACTTGTTTCTCTGTCGTTGTGATTTGTAAAGCAGAACAACTGAGTTTGACTGTGTGAAGTAAAGAATTGCTTTACTTAGTGCTCCCTGGGGATATTTGTATTTCACTTAGATAACTCTCAGTGTGGATCTAAGCCCACAGTCTAAGTAAAGACACATTCATTTTCATCTTTCAGAGTCATATTTACCACTTTGCCGGCTCATTCTTGTGCGTTGCGCTCTTAATTCCAGAATTTTTGTCATGACTTCAAAGCAGGATAAGACGAGGGGAATCTTTTGATGCGTCATGCTGATAGATGTTGAAAAACATAAACAATTTCACACAAGAAACAGCTATTCTCAGATCAGTCACTGTGATC
The DNA here is from genome assembly GCA_900302555.1 of Myripristis jacobus. Taxonomy (NCBI): domain Eukaryota; kingdom Metazoa; phylum Chordata; class Actinopteri; order Holocentriformes; family Holocentridae; genus Myripristis; species Myripristis jacobus. The sequence goes on along the minus strand of OMLB01027596.1, from coordinate 61,813 downwards.
TGCTTGTTGAAATTGGATCAGTAATGCTTTACTTTCTTACAAGAAGAGGTCATGTGACAGTAACACTGAAGGGGCACCGCAGTTCAACTTTCTCACAGTTCAGTTTGGCTTGAAAAAAAAAACTGACTGAAAATTCCAGTTGTCATAACATTATTGTTAATTCCCTGAATGTAAGGCATTACTTTGTAGTTTGTGATGCCCGACACTGACGATGTGACTGCTCCCTGGTTCTTCCTCCTCAGATGAAGGTAACAGAGGAGGATCTGTGGATCAGGACTTACGGCAGACTCTTCCAGAAGCTGTGTTCCTCCAGCGCTGAGATTCCCATTGGGATCTACCGCACCGAGTCACACATGTTCTCCACCTCTGAGGTCAGGGTTAGATTGGTCAAAAATCCAGTCAGCCTGTTCACATACATCAGGCACTCGCAAGCTTCAGCTTCAGCTTCCTTTTTCCTCCCTTTGCCTTTCTGCTCTTGTCTTAACTCCTCCATTCCCTTCTCCCTTCTCCCCTTCATCACTTATCTACTTCTTTCCATTCTTCTTTATTCTTCTTTCCTTCTTTTTTCTTTTCTTTCTGTCTTAAGTTAATTTCTCTCTCTATCCTCTTACCATTCTGTTTGTCATCACTTCCTGACTGCCTCCCTCCTATTCTTCTCACTTTTCCAATTTCCTACTTTCTGTCATCCCTCCATCCTTCTTATCATCCCTCTCTTCCTTGAAGTAGGTGGTGTTTATCTTGCTCTTGCTTTGTTCTGGCTTTTTTGCTTTCTGTCTTGATCATCAGTCGCTGCTTATTTTAATGATGTTTCAATTCTATCATTGAATTCTTCCTTCTTATTTATAATAATAATGACAGCATCTTTCACCAAGGGAATTGGAAACCGTTTTTATCCTCCTGCACCAATTTGTGATCAATTTTTAATTCCTTAGCTGCTGTCACTATTTTTCCTGCCAAGTTGATTCTTAAGATAGAAATGAATCTATGCTGAGTGTTGGCTTTGGAAAATTGTAATCATTTTGTTTGCTTTGGATGTCCCCATCTTTCATTTCATCTCTTTATTTGTTTGGTCTGTCTGTTTATCCCTCCTTTGTTCCCAGTGCAAGGAAGGTTACCCACAGGTAAGATCCAGCCGTCCTTTTTCATGTTCAACCCAGCTGTCACTCCCTGCTGAAAGCATGAAATGCTGGAATAAGTAACGCAATACCATCTATTCTGTAATAACAAACTCAGAAACATGTTCACATTCAAATTATCACATCTTTATAATGCAGCCACACTTTAAAGGAGATGTTGAAACCTTTTTTATATCTATAGAATAGATCTTTTAAATGTATAAAAGCCAAAACGTCAATCATAGAATCAATATTGTGATTAATTTTTGGATAACAGTGTCACACTCACATACACACACAAACATGCACAGGCTCCAGCCTTTGACACCCTCACCCTCCGCCCCCAGTCTCAGGTGTCCATCAATGTGGAGGAGGGTGAGGAGCAGCGTGAGCGCGGTGAGTCCTGGAAGGAGAAGACAGCCCATCGAAACTCCACCACCAGCGACCAATCAGAGCACCCACTGCTGAGGAAGAAGAGCATGCAGTGGGCACGGCGCCTCAGCAGGAAAAACACCAAGATGCCCAGCCGCACCGAGCGCATCTCCCAGCAGCGCCTCAACTTGTACCGGCGCTCTGAGAGGCAGGAGCTGTCCGAGCTGGTCAAGAACCGCATGAAGCACCTGGGCCTGCCCACCGTGGGATACGGTGAGTGGAGCAGCTGGTGGCACACTGTGGTTAGGCTGGGCAGCTGTGTGTTTTTGTTGTGAACTTATGGACAAAATGAAAAAAAAATCAATTAATGATTTTAAAATATGAAAATATTGTAATGCATGTAAATATATTGAATATTCTCTATTATCAGAAGATGTAAATCATGTAATTAGAATTACTTATGTTGTTTGTGAATTAAAGAATATTATGACAATGCAGTTTCACTGTGCTCATCGCAGATTGGAGCATTAGTCAGGCTGTAACTCTTGAAAGCAGAGCTGCTCTGGAGGCAGGCAGAGCTGGAAAAAAAAGTGCAAGTTTGATCATAGGTTAATAAGGAGCTCAGGTCAAAATGTAGCTAAAAATATCCTTTAAAATGACATCTTTCATGACTTATGGCATTCAGGATCTGGTAAGGTCAGCTAAGCTACCTGGCTTGTCCTCTGTTACACCTGCTTTTTCACTTTTTCCATTGCTGGGTTGTGGTAATAGAATTGGCCCAGTTTTGAACAAAAACATTTTGTTGCTTTGGTATTGCCTCTCACCATGTCACATTGCTCGTAAGCAAGCGCTACTTAGGTAGCACTAATCAGCTAATCAGCTTTATTTAGTAGAGTTTTCTATGAAAGCATGGAAACCGGTATTCATGAATTGAAATCACATCTGATTGGTTGTTGATGGCCGGTGAGCTCAAATCATGCAGCCATGCTCAGCCTCTCTTGACTGACAGGCCTGCTGGCCAACCACACAGCAGCTGGAATTTAATTTCTCAGCTCCATTTTCACCCTTCAACCAATGAGGGTAGCTCTGCCTCTAAGAAGTTTCTGAGAAACATTTTGAAAGCTCCAATCTGTGTCCCAGTCACTCTGTATTATCTAACTGCACTCAGTGTCATCTAATTGATGGAGTGCTGTGGGTCTTGAAAGCACAGTCCAAGGATCATTGTCATTATCATCATCATCATCATCATCATCATCATCATCATCATCACACTCCATCAACGTCATTGTTAACCTTCAGAAAACCTCATTCCCTCATCCCTTGCACTGTCATCAAGCCCTCTGTCCACATCCCGTAGCACATACACACCTGTACCAAGCCATGATTACTACACCACGTGCATGTGCACATCTTTCATGCACGAGGATGCAGGAGCACTAAACCTTGAATTATTTGCGTTTGATCTCAGACTGCAATTGCCTGCATTCGTACTGCTTTCTCACTTTATTATTTCCTCTATTCCTATATCTTTTTCTAAGCTCCTCTCTCTCCCCTCAACTTCACACTTAAAAAAAAAACAGAATCATTTTCCAGAGCTGTTCCCCTCAACAAATGCAATATACCTCGTCAATGATTGCCTTTCAGTAGAAATTCAAAAAGTTCAGTCTTTAGTAAGAGCCATGAATGTAGCTGAGGATTTCTTTGTAAAGATCCAAACTGTGAGAGTGGAATAATTTGGAAGTGATTCTGTCATGGCTCACTTTTTGCTTAAGCATACATCACTGAATGGCTTTCTTGCATTCCTCTCACTTTTTAGACTTCCTTTGTGAAAACTGCTGATGCATTTGCCTGCCTGATCCTTTTCTTTTCTTCTCCCCTGTGTTTTCTCTTTTTTCTCTTCTTGCCTATTCTGTCTCCCCTCTTTGGCTTGTAGAGGATGTTTCTAATCTCACTGCGAGCGATGTCATGAATCGAGTAAATCTAGGATATTTGCAAGGTAATTTGTGTGCCGTATTCACCTCATGTCCAACATGTGAGTGGTCACATCCATCTGTGGGGAAAGTGTCCTTTCACCAGCATCCCTTATAGAACCACGCATTGAACTTTGGCTGTAGACACTAGATACACCTTTTGACCCATTTATGGATGTTTTTGTTTGTTTCACACAGTTTGGCATATTTGTTATGGATAGAAATATATATCTATATATATATATATGCAAGTTTATTATAAATGACCAAAATGGGCCATTGAAGTTAACAGTGCTGCCGTTGCTTAGAGTTGCAGGACATTTCAGAGCACCCGTATACAGATGGGACCAGGCCGTCAGGTTAGCTGGTTGATCACAGTACTGCCACTATACTGCATGTGTGTATGTGTGTGCGTGCGTGTTTGTGTGTATGTGCGTGTGTGTCCCGCCAGAATGAGTGGCAGATCAGCAGTCTCGCTCAGTCTTTCTCTATCTCTGTCTGCTCTCTCTGTCTCCAGTCTTTTTTTCTGCATTGTGTTGACATGAGGTGACTTCCCAAATGGCTAGAAAACTGTGGTTACTGCAGGGCATTGGAGTTTGGCTTAAGAGTGGAGCAGAAAGCATTACATCTGTGTATGGAAGGTCAATTTACAGAAGAACAAGATCCATACTAAATAAACTGGGAGCTACACAATAAGGAAGTGTGTATTCTGGGGAAGAACAAATTGGGGTGTTTGATGTGTCAAATTTAGTCCCATGTAGATCACTCACATTTTTTCTCCTCATTCACAAAAGACTTGATGATGTTCAGCATTATAGAATGGCACTTGCAAACTCTCTCTCTCTCACACACACACACACACATACACACACATACACACACACAGTGATCCTGCAGTAGATTGACCCCTTCCACTCCCACACTCTAGGGCTGGGCAATATATCAATATTATATCAATTTTGTGATATATGACTAGGTGTCATCAGAGTTTTGGATATCATAATATGTTGATACAGTGTAAGTGTCCTTCTTTCCTGGTTTTAAAGGCTGAGTTAGAGTAAAGGGATGTAGTTTGTTGAACATATTAGTCTGTTCTAGATGTTCATTTTTTTGTCTCTATGTCCTTGATCATCATATCCACATTACTAATGATAGTTTATTAAATATCTTATGGTGTAAATTTTGCAAAAGCACTAGTAGTCATCCCTCCAGGACTGTCACAATATGGATATTGAGGTATCCGGTCAGACATATCAGGATGTTTGATTTTGTCCATATTGCCCAGCCCTATCGCGCTCCCAATGTATTTTGCTTCACTCTGTTTGGTCTGAGTCGCACTGCGTTTGGTCCAGTCTGACAGATGCTGGAGCATGTCCTTTATGTCTGTGGGTGTGTCCGACCGACGTTACTCTGGGCGGGTTGTGGGGGCTGAGTGTCGTTGATTGGCATGGCAACCTGGCGCCTCTTTGAGCGGTCCGCTGGTCCAGTTTGGAATGCGCAGGACAACAGGAATGCGATGGAGAGCGTTATGTTGCGGAGTCGCGGACGCTGTCTGCATGTTGGTTGAGTTTTGAAGCCGCGCATGGGGTGCGCTTGCAGCAGGCAGCATGGGCCTCTCCCTATACCAGACATGCCCTGTCAGTAACGGTTAGCCCTTCTCTCTCTTCCACCCCGCCTGGCTTTATAAAGGGCCACGATCAGGTGGGTTGTCGTGGAGACGCATATGCCCTCCTTTACCTCCCTCCCTCCATCACCCAGCCAATCAAGTATGAGCCGGCCAAACACAGCACACACACACACACACACAAACACCCACTCACATATATTAACTCACACACACATACGCACGCACACACTGTAGTTAGAGTTACTTGGGAATGAATGTCAAGGTAGTAAATCGCCTGCTGTTGATTGAGAAGACCTCAGCACAATAAGACCTCAGTAGCACCAACAGGTAGGTCAATAATGTATAGTTTCTGTTATCATCCTCAAAGATTCTGTGGTTTTCTTAATTAATCTTGCCTAGATTGTTACAACTCTTGATATAGTTACATAACATTAATATAATAAACCATTAATGCAATACAAGCTAAGCTGATAGCATAATAATCCTGTTAAGGTAAACCTCCCATCTAAGTAATAAAATGACTTACAGGAAATGTAATAACATTTGTAATAACATTTTCTTTATACTTTTAACACAGTTCTTTTGTGACTGATATAGCCTCTTCATGTATTGCTGTATCTGTGAGGTGATTACAGTTGTGTATTGACATCTGACTGATACCACATTTCGGTTTAGTTTTGTTTTTGAACACTTAAAATTTAAATGAAATGTAATAAAACCCAGAACTGTTGTAATTATCACATTGTCAAGAAAAAGTTATTAGATTTATGATCATTTTAATTCTATTATTGGGACATTTATTGTGTTAACAGGATTATTACACTATTAGCTGCACATGTTTTATCACTATAATGGCTTTTATGGCAGTTTCAATATATTACATTAATACCATCATGCCATTTGGACCTAGACTAGAAACAAAGCATTTCTGTAAGTATTTGTGCCAGACTTTCTCACCACTTGCTCTTGTACATGGGTTACTTTGGTTTCCCCTCACGGGAGTGGCGGAATCCCGTATTCCCAGTGGTTAGAGGGATCATTTCCTGGCTAATGTACTGTGTAATGGAGGAGGCCGAGGGAGGGCTTCAGAGCAGCTGTGAACGTCTTTTTTGTCTCTCTGTTGCAGACGAGATGAACGACCACCAGAACACACTCTCCTACGTCCTCATCAACCCTCCACCCGACACCATGCTGGAGCTTAATGACATAGTGTAAGGATCAGGAGGAAGGGGTTTTATTGAATCAGGCAGTGTGCCTTTATATTATATACTTATGTTTGTCCATATTAACTGTATTTAAGGAAAGTTAGTGTTACAGCTCTACAATTACTTCTACCTCAGTCACATTCAGTGTATTTTTACTTCACCTGGAAGCAGTTAAATTTTGCCCAAGTACATTTTGTGATTGGCTTTGTTCACAAGAACAAACACCCCTTCCTGGACCATGCCAGCCCTATTTTGATTTCCAATATCAGTTGCATACATTTGTTCAGGTTATGCTTGTGAGGTTAGAAGTCAAGGACAACTTCCACAAAGTCATTGTCATTCATGTTCAAAAATATGGGGGAAAAAACTGCTCCAGGAAACTTGAAAGTTGCTACACATGGGTAATTCCATCTTGTGAGTTCTCAGCCAAGATGGACTGTCACTGAAGTCCATGCCTTCTGATAAAGTTTGTCCTTCCCATTAGGGGTTTGCTTTGGCAGTGATTTACAGTATTTCACCTTGACCAGTATTTTTGTACTCCCTTGTTTCCCATGTTGATTTAGTCAGGGACCATGCTTGTGGTTTCTCTGTGATTTCACCTTGCCGAGGGTTTGATCCAAAGCTGAAATAAAACCTTCGCCCTTGCTACTGTTCAGTTTTGACAGGTAATGTTGATTGTTTCCCTCTAGGTATATTATCCGGTCTGACCCGTTGGCACACATGCCAGAAGAGGCGTCTGTGAGTCAATCCCGCAGCACCAGGAACCAGCAAGACTTTGGTACGGAGACAAGGGACGAGACCCACCTCTGAAACCTCGTCAGTCCTCAGATCCCTGCCCTCCTTCTCTCCAGTCGCCCCTGATATGATGCAAAACCATACAGGGAGACAGAGAGACCCTGACCCTTACCTCCAAGCCCTGAGACTGAAAGGGCTTGTTTCTCTCACACAGATTAAGGCTACAGTCTTGGACCAAGACTCACCTGTCAATAGAGAACATGCATAACATGTTTCAGCCTGAGGCCAGACATGATCTGTTGTTGAGGACAATCTTGAGAGACCTTGTGTTTTCACTGAGCTGCTATAGAAGGATGCATGAAGAGTGCCTCGTCATTAACTCCTTTCTCCCCTCACACACCCACATACTTACAGATATAGCCCTCGCAAAAGAAAAAATGAAATGGACCTGTCACTGGAGACACGTCTGTTTGCATTGAGTAACCAAAGGAGTGAGAGACCTGAGTTGTTTTGTGAGAGATCATGTGACATTGTAAGGCTGCATTCAGACAAAGCTTTCAGCTTTCATGCAAAAAATGTCAGGTGCTTAGCATGGTACAGAGCTTCTCCATCATTCAAATGAGTACGTCCAGACATCCAGGACATGCCCTGCGCCAAACTAAAGGGGGTTTCTACCTCTGAAACAGACCAAGGATGCCTCGTATGTGGTTGTGAGTGCATCTGAAGCACTGGAGCGCACCTCTCTGTTGAAAACAGCAGAGAGGCGCTCCGTGCTGCTTCAAAGAACAAGCTTCGTCTGAACGCAGCCTCAGGAAGTTTGTGCTCAGACAGGAAGTGAGGTCATTTCACTCAGCATGTCGTGCCCAGGGGTGAGGTTGCCCTCGTGCCCTGACTGAGGCTCAGCTTCCTGCACACTTTCCTTACCTTAGCTGGTACGTGAATTTGCCAACCTGACACCGGGTCAAAATCTTCACCCTTCACATTTTGTCGAGATTAAAACAATCCTGTTTTCTAAAGATATGGGTATGAATTTCTAGATATTCAAGAATTGACCATAGAATTTCGGTACATGTGCACTTTTTTATTTATTACAAATGTTTGTTTTTTGTTCAGTCAGTATTTATAATCTGTTTTTCTGACAAGATTTTCATTTTCCTTTATATGAGCACAAACTTTTTTACAACACAGTATGCCATCTGTGAACATACACAGTATATGTAGGGACACTTTTATTAGCCATTTTAGATTTGTGAGCCTTTTTTCACTGTTGTTTGGTTATTTTAGAAAGGGGAATACTGTCAACTAATGAACAGTGTTTTATTATACTAATATAATTGTCCTAAACAGTATCCTGTATATGTGCCATTCTTTTGTCCACTCTCTTGCTTTGTAAATATGTTCTCATCAGCCTCCATTCGGTACAGTATGTGCCATTCTTTATCTGTGGTTACAGCATCCTCTGTTATTTATATTTAACTCTAGTCAACTTGAATTCATTGGGAATTGTTGAATATCATGATCATCTATTTTCATAACTGTTACCAGTTGTGAATGTACGTTGCAGTATGGCTGGTAGCCTGATTATGTTGCACAGATTAGCGATAGGCAAAGTCAAATCTGTCCATATGGATGGAAGCTGAAGCTGAAAATGAAGCGTTGTCCTCTCCGTATTGTACAGGCCATACCTTGTGCATAATGCAGTGTCAATGTGCAGTATTTATTCTTCATTTGAAATAATTTTGATGATCATGTATCACTGTTGATCTGTATGTCTTGTTTTATCACTGTAAATAGTAACTTTATACAGTATGTTTATCGTTTGGTATTTTGTTCCTTTTGGCCTATGCTGTATGATACAAATGAAAGAGGACTTGAACTACTTTTGCACTAAGCTCTGTGGGGACGTCTAGAGCGTGATAGCATGACCCTTTAACCTGAGTCTATACAAAACAGTGGACAGTATTCAACCATTCCTAAGAACCAAGATAGTCAAACGTGCTGGATCAAGTAGTGCATTTGCGGTTTTGATCAGCTTGCCATTGTTTGTCAGCTTAATTTTAGCGTGTCCCATTTTTCAATATGTTGAAAAAATTTGAAAGGAATGACAAAGAAATCTCAGATGAATTGTGTCTTTGAAATATCATGAATGAGATCCACCAATGTTGGACTGGATAAATGACCAGGCATTGTTTTGTTTGGTTTTGTTACAGTATTCCCCCCCCTCTCGGAGTCCATCAGCATTTCTCTGGTGTTGTAAAATGTATTTGTTTTGTAAAGTGTCCCGTTTAAGTGCTATTTACTTTACTTAATGCAAGCCAAGGCCCCTCGGCAGGGCAGTTTACAGGACAGGGGAACTGAAGAACAAGAAAGGTGTAAGCAGTGTTCAACGCCATGTATTCAATGTCTTCCTGAGTGACCACTTCTCTCTGGCAAAACATCAACCCCCAAAAGCCTGTTCTCTTTTTGGAAAAGTATCTACTCTTCACTTCAGATTTCCTACTGTCTGTACTGTAATGTCACAAGGGGCATGTAAACACAAAAAGCATGTTTTGATATACAGCTTGCCAAGAAAAACATGTTTTTGTACATTCAGCTGGACAGTGCGACGTCCCATGGCTAGAAAAATGACCAATTATGACAACTGCTTGTAATTTGGAACCATATCATTTGATATTGTGTATTTACATGAATGGACCGTGCATGTCCTCTAGGTGTGTCAAAAACCTATGTTTACCTTCACCCTGTCATGTTTTTAAGTCATTGTCAGAGGAGTTGATCCATTTTGTACTATTTCTTATAAGAAGTAAGGGTACTTCTCAACATGTAAAATATGAACAAATAAATGCTGCATGCAGCCAGATACAATGAATGAAGTCACATCTTTATTTAATCTCAAATCTTCAAATGACAACTTGATTTATTATGCAAACACATGTAATCATTTGATCATATTAAGCACATAAATGTCTGATTATTTAACAGCCACAGACAAGGGTGGTGTTCTCCCAGAGTTATCACAGGAAAGAGGACAATTATTGATTATGGACTGACTTTATCACACGATTACAGTGTGATTACAACCATTTTACTGTTGTGGTTTTTGCACTTCTGATCTAACGCCCTTGTCCTTGTTGCTTGTGCTGCTGCTTGTTTAGATGCATCTGTTTCCATCTGTCTCTGGTCCAGCGTCCGTGGTTCTGGGCGACCTCATGCAGCAGGTCAATGCAGGCACGCTCATCGCTGCTCATCAGACTGTTGTCACCTGCGGAGGCACCACCAGAGGGAGCCCTTGAGCCAGTACTTCTCTGCCTTCTGCTGCTGTGGCTCTCTCTCGTCTGTGCTCGCTTTTTGTCTCTCCCAAACTCCACCCTGCTGTTGGTCTTGGTGATGTCCTGGGTCATAGACCTTTGTCCTGATCCTCCAGGTTGGGGGTCTTGACTTTGACACAGTTCAGCCTGATTTTGATTTCGGTTCTTGAGCTCTGTTTGGCCCTCGCTCATGGTAAATTGTCCCTCAGAGGCTGGATCTTGGTGTGTGATCATCTCAGGGCTGTGGTTCCACTCCTCCTCTTGAGTCAGGTCGGTGTAGCTGTGGGTCTGCGCCTCACTGAACGGGGAATAGTTAGTGATTAAGTTATGTGACCTGGTCTCATTTTGTTTTGAACATGCAACCTCTGTTGTGAAATTCTCTTGGTCAAATGTCTCAGTGGCAACCAGGTGTGACTGGGAGTGTCTTGATTCTGTCAGAAGTTCCTTAATTTGTGGCTGAACTGGATCTGGCATTGGAGAAGCAGCTAGCAAGTCTGGCATTTGAGTTTCCTTGGGTGTGTCTCCTTGAATTCCAATTTTATTGCCACTTTCCAAAGCATCAATACTAGAGAGCTGCTCCATTTCACCTTGGCATTTCTTGGTTACACTGATGAACTCCAAAGGAGTTGGTGTGTTTTCTGTTGGAGCATGCGGTATGCACATGAAGACGCTGGGCATCTCCTCCCTCCTGGTACTACATCTTGCCTGCCAATCAATTGAAGTTGGAGGCCAGGTGGAGATCCTCCCCAAAACTTTACCCACCTGTGATCTTTGACCTGAGCTATCAAGACCTTCATTAAGGACGGGGTTTGGCTTGTGCTGGTCTGTGCCTATGCTCAGGTAAGGTGCTGTTTCTATGTTGACTGAAACACAGGGTGTATTTTTGTCTGTGTTTTGGTTTCCTCCAACACCAGATTTATGATTCTCATCTTTCTCAGCTTCTGTGTGATTAGCATTTTCCAGCTGGCTGCTTCCAACCTCCTGAATAATGTCTTGAAATTTGTAGTTTTCTTCAGCTGACGTCTTTGTGTCCTCTGATGGATCCTCTATCTTAGTTTGATCTTTCACAGCTGCACAAAAAGGGGAGGTCAAGAGCACAGCACTGGCTGACTTTGCTCTGATTCCTCTAACGGGACTCCTCCAAGCTATCTCCACGTCCCCATCACTGGTTTCAATAAAGTCTCTCTTTTCAGAGAGATCTGACGATTTTGGGTGCCTTACTGCACTGTCATCCTCTGATTTTTCTCTGTCTTCTTTTAGAGGTCTAGGCATCACAGTTACGCTCTCTCGTTTCCTCCTGTACAGTGCTGCCATGGAACACACCACACACAGCAACACACACAGGGCCACTGCAACAGGATAAGAAAACAACAGACATACTATACAATCATTACATGCCTAGACATTCAATTTCTTGGTTGTTAATTTTAAAAATCTGACAGATTTGGGCAGTAACATCAATCAAATGTACCAATAATTCCAATGAGTGTGGGGATCGTGATGGATTTATTAGTTAGCTTCTCCGGGTGGACAGATGTCTCTGTCCATGGTGTTGGTAGTGATGGTGATGTCTCGGGTGGCGGTTGTGATGGTGATGTCTCTGGAGGTGTTGTTGTCACACACACTGACACGTTCCACACAGGTACACCCCTCAGAGATGCTGGGTTCTCACAGGTGACATTCATCTCCCTCTCCAGCAGAGATCTGTTCTGAAGATCTGAAAATAGGAGAAACACGCTGTTTTGACATGTGGTTCAAATACATGACTCAGATCAGCCTTTTCTAACACACCGACCTTTGAGGAACATGACAAAGACTTCTACTCCGCATGAACAGTCCCACGGGTTCCCATCTAGGCTTATCCTGGTGGACCCGAGAGACCTGAAGACCTGAGGCGCAACCTGAGTCATCCTGTTCCCAGAAAGGTCCAACTCAGTCAGGTGGGTCTGGGAGCTGAAAGTACCAGGATGAATGGTTCTGATCATGTTTTTCGTCAAGTTGAGCTTGGTGAGACCAGTGAGTCCGCTAAGCATGGACTCATCCAGACCTTTGATATTGTTGTCCACGAGGCTGAGGTGTCTGAGGACAGCGGGCTGCCCAAGCCAGCTCGGGTCAATCCGGGTGAGGGTGTTGTGGTTTAGGCCGAGGGTTTGGAGGTTCTTGAGGGAGGCAAAGGCTCCTGAGGCAATTCCTGTGATATTCGCGTCATCGATTGTGAGCCTGGTGACAGTAACGAGGTTGTCACTGTGGAACACAGTGGAGTTGATCTCTCCAACATTTTTTTGTAGTATCACCATGGACACAAAACCATGCTGGAAAGCTAAGAGCAGAGATATAAAGTGTAATTTTTTGCATAGAAAGAATCTGAGATCACAAAAGTCAGTGCAACATTTGTTCTGTACATGGCCCCTGTCAAATAAGCCAATTTGTCTAAGACCAACTCTCAGATTTGTTGAAAGAAAACAAGCACTGCTGATGAGCTACTGTAAAATTTTCTGCCTGATGGCCGCTTTGGCTCAATTCCCAAAAACTTCAAAAAACATTTTGAGATAGTTTGGTGACAGGAATAGTCTGATGCCTAGCTGAGACACAAGCCTTTTTAATACTAATTCACTTCTGCTGTAAACACTTCAAGAGGGAATTATCTGCAGTACTGCAGGGTAGATGAAGGATAAAAGCCTAAAGTGAATTTTCACATTGACTACAACTCAACTTTGTTACCTATATGAAAATTTGACCAATAAAAGTTTGTGAAAACCAATGCATAATATCTTGGTATTGCAACCAATAGTTGCAGATTTGACTGTCAAACTGACAAAATAAAAATGTGTAAACTTGTACTAATTAAATTCTTTTTAGTTAAGAGTTAAGAGATCTTTAAGATTGAATGATTCACAAGAGCTGTTAACAGGGGAAACACTTGACACACTGGCTTTAATTAAAATTAATTTCCAAAAAAACTTGCATGCAGTCAGCGTCAGGGCCTGCACCACATCAGATCACATTCACTGACCAGTATCTAATATTTAAACAAAGGCCAATACCAGAAAAATGTATGTCTAACCCAAATTTGCATTAATATCTTTAGAAGTCTACCTATAAGTTAGTATAACACATTTAATATTTTAATCAAATCAAAAACACTCACTGGATGGGATCATCTCACAGATCAAAATTTCTCCATCTATTATACAAGGACGACTCCCCAGACCCAAAGACACACATCCCAGCAACAAAGCGAGACTGGGGAGAACTGTAGACAGAACGGCCAGACAAGATTTTAATATTTCATCAACTGATATAACAAATATGATGATGTAGTAACTAATATTCACACTTACCATTCATTGTGTGGCTCAGAGCTGCTACAATCTGATGAATATAGATGTATTATCAAATATTTTAACTGCGCTGTCTTCCCACTGTCCAGAGTGTCGGCCTCATGATCATCTGAACCACCAGCTGTGAAAAACACACGGTTGCCATGACAGGTGAGCGTTCCTGTCTGCAGCAGTTTGCCATGGTTATGAGCGCTGCTGTTAAGGCATGAAGCGCCGCTGTTCCGGTTGGCTGGTAGAGTGCGAGGCAGATAGCACCACGGGAAACCTCAAGATGCTTTGTCTGTGTAAACTCAGATTACTTGAATAGAGGCCCGAGACCTCGACAGCGGTTTGCAGTGATACATGTGTCATGGTCAACTGGGAATTTTTGAAAAGAGGCATCCAAAGATGTGACATTGCACTCATCTGATGCAAAGAAAAAGAAAAAGAAAAAAAAAAAACAGTCCGGTGAAAAGATGCAGGAGGAGTTTCTCGTGAAAACATGCTACTTGTATGAGGTTGGTGAGTTGTCGTGTAAAGGTTATTGAAAACGGGTGCACTGTCAAACCAACAACACAAAAAGAAAAACGGTGAGTCCCACGAACAGACAAATGAAGCCATGAGAAAAATAATTAAAAATGAAAATGTGTTTTTATTTACTTGAAAATTCATTGTTTCAGTGCTTCCTTTTTAACATAAATAGATGGTATGGGATCAAAGATAAAAATCAACAAGGATGAAAAGTACACTAGTGTAACAAAAATGGTGACCAATGCCTGTACAATATTTTAGTAAACATAAAACACACTTGCATACAATAAAGAATCTATCCCAAACAAACAAACAGAAAAAAATCAAATCAAATCAAAATGCAGCAAATGATAAATCAAGTACTCTATGTTTTTGGACACAGCAGTAGTATCAATGGAGGCCCTTCAGTTTTACTGGTCAGTATTGGATCTTAGTGTTTGGTTTAGTTCCACACAGGTTGCCTTTTAGGAGTGCACAACAGCAGTTTTTAAAAACAATACCACGTTCATTAGTTCACACCTAGTTTTGAATGCCTATTCAAAAGGTGAATTTCACCATAGCTCCCCTGCAAACAGCAAATAAAGTGCACGTGCAACACTTCTGGTTGTTCTTGAGGCCAACAAATGGTTTCTAAAAAGCACTTGGATTTTGAACAACAGAGCGAGACAGACAGACAGAGAGAGCGAGAGAGAGAGACGATGTGGCAGTGTTTGGTAACACACCGGAGGAATGTTCTTTAATGTCGGTACATAACTGAACCACAGTCCCGCCCGCCCCACCCAAACAAACAGTAACCCAATGTGGATATATCAAATACTGTCATTCAGACCGGTTACAGCGCAGCACACACACTCTTCACCGCAAGAGTTATGTGGCTCACAGGGTTAAGATGGGACAGGCTGACAAAAAACACTGGGGGGGAAGGTGGGGAGGGAGCGGGAGAGGTGTTGGGAGTACATTGCATGAAAGAAGCCTTCGACACGTGTTCATGAGTGCACCTTTGTACAGGACAATTCAAGAGTGCCCAGTGGAGAGAGAAAACACAACTAAGCTCTAAACATCAGAGAATTCCTGTTATGATGAAAACACAT
>OMLB01027596.1:29203-46519 GCA_900302555.1 Myripristis jacobus | reverse complement strand
CAGCTCAAACTCTATACCACATTGCTTTAATAAAAAAAAAAAGAAAAAAGAAAGAAAACATAAAAGCATCATTTCTGTACCAAAGCCTATCATTCACCCTCTTTTGACACCCTCGCTAAAAGGATGGTTCAACAAATAAAAGCAGAGTATTTAAAATGACCATCATTAGACTTTTTTTGTTTTGTTTTTTGTTGTTTTTTTTGCTATACACATATCCAGTGCCACACGATCAGCGTCTAGTTTAAAAAGCGGCTGAATAAATAGACGATAGTACCACGATGCGTGAAAGGCCAACGGATGTCTGAGGGAGACAGGAGGAGCTCCCAGTGACAAAAGAAGACAGTTCAGAGCAGCAGGTTTGGAGATTCCCTGGTGAGGCAAAATTGGCAATGCCAGGCTGATTCAACAGATTAGACAGTCCACACTGAAGAGATTGTTGTTGTTGGGACAGCAGAACAGTCCGATAGTCCTAAAGGGTTGTACACAGGTCCCTCGCTTCAGATGACTTTAAAGAAGAATAGAAATCCCCGATTTCCCCTCCTTTTGTAGTGGAACGTAGCCACCCTTTTATCCAAAAGAGAGGCATTTAAGGACCGTAGAAGGGGAAGGATTTTAGTGCTGCAGCTGAGCTCTAGACCATGACAGTGCCAAACCAATAAATACTTCATGTAAAAACGAAAGTCCACCACATATGAGAGATAGAGAAAAATGCCACATGCTTGAGTCGTGGTCGTTGTAGAAAAACAGAGCTGGACCGACGGAACCTGAACAGATCACACTGAGATCACAGGGAGAGGATTTCATAGTAAACTGAGCTAGCATTCCCGTTTGCAAGCACCAGTCCCCTAAGACCACCTATGACACGCGCCTACATTTTCTTTCCTTGTCGCTGTCTTAGTTCCACCTACACATGACCACGTCCATAAGTGTGGCCTCTCCTGAGTAGGTTTCCAGATCAAGCGTGACGGTTAGCTTGGCTGTGGGCATCAATGCAGTCTATCCAGGAAACGAGCAAGATGGGGTTAGATGATTTCGGTGATGAGGGGTTCAACGTCTGGCCTGCTATTTTCCGTTCTTCTTTGGCACAGTACTTCTCTTCGCCTGCCACAGGTGGTTGTGGATGGTCAGGGCGTCTACGCTGACTGACACGGTCTTGGCAGGGATGACGGTGAATTGCTTGCGGTCCGAGCTGTACTTGTACAGCTTGTCAATCATCTTCTTGCTGATGCTCTTAGGTCCTGTGCCTGTCAGCTTGTGGATCTCCTCAGTGTCCGGAAAGTATGAGTAGAGTGCCCGGAACTGGCAGCCGCCGTCCCGGAACAGGATCATCAGGTGGTTGGACTCACACTTCTCAAGCTCCTAGAGGAGGAAAAAGGTGAGACAACACAAGAGAATTAGCCATTAATCAGGCATTACCCTCAGATGCATTAGCCAGGAGTTTAGGGGACAAGGCTTATTGCTGGAAGACTGCTGATTCAAATCCTGGAATGCCACATACATGTGGGTGGGGGCAAAGTGAATAAAACCTGCTCCCTTTTCGCAGCCATAACCATGAAGATGCCCTTTAGTAAATTATCTAACCCAAGTTGTTCCAGTGCAGCTGTTCAGTAGCCTTCAATGGAGGATGGGCTCCTGTATGTCAATGTGTGTAACTGAGCGTGCAGCGTCCAGCAAATAGACGCTGAAGAGAGAGTGTGCATGCTCCATTAGCCTTATTAGAGATTAAAAAGACTGAACACCAAGAAAATGAATGCCACAAAAAATCCCTGGAGGACTGTCGAGAACATCCTGCTACAGATTTAATTTGTACTTAATTTTGACTGCACTGTGTGCCATTTAAAACTAAGAAACCAATATACTCTAAAAACACAAGAAACCAAGTATAAAGTTCAGACAAAGAACTGACCTCTAGGATCTGGTTTTTCTGCGGCTCGTTGACCTTGCCAGCCAGGCAGCAGTGGGAGATGGCATTGTGGATGATTGGCTTGTTGGATTTGGCGCTTGGTTCCTTAAATAGCTTGGGGCCTAAAGGAGAGAGAACATTTTCAGTCATCCTAAATTGTTGAGTAAAATATAATCAGGGAGGAACACTGACACCAGTTAACAGTCAAATGCTGGCAAATCTGGCTGTGGCTCTTAAGTTTGCCTATATTGACAGGCACTTTGGCACATAAGCAGCCATTGTTTGAAAAATATTTTGTATTCTGATTAATTTGTCAAAGTTGTGTTCTCTGACCTGTAAACAATATATTCTAGGGTAATGATGAAAACTGGCTTGTCTAGGCATGCACCATGCTCTGTCTGTAACTGATTAATTGTTGGTGACCAAGGAAAAACAACCTCTGGTCCTTGTTATCATGTGTCTAGATATCCTAGTATACGAGAATGTTAACCCAAAAAAAAAAAAAATAGAATAAAAACTGACCAGTATATTCAGCCATGGAAGTGATGGAAGATGCAGTGGAACCGTTGTCCCAGTCTCTCTCTGCGGTTCGACTGGCATTACGACTGCCTGGAAAGGACTCCACTGAGTCACAGCTGAAAACACAATAACAGTCAGCATGACTTAGCAGAAGTGACAAGGACATGTACACATACAACAGTACAAGCAATCTACCCCAACAGACTGTGAGTGATTTACCGCTGGGAGCCAGCTCCTCCAGAGTTGACGCTGTCAGCCTCGTTGGTGGCGGCGGAGGCCAGGGACAGACTGGAGCCTGACTGGGCATTGCTCAGGTTGTCAGCTACATAACGTGGAGAAGATTAATCAATAAACTTTATCAAACTGTTCTGTTCCTCAGTTCTGAATCACAGTCAAAGCTACAGTAAAATACATTCTAAATTCCTGTGTCTACAATATGCTAATTTAAAATCACTACCCATGTTAGTTATAATATCAATGATTAGGAGGTGAATTTTACATTACTTAGGAGAAGCTTTTCTACTCTATTCAGTAATGTGCTTCACAGCAGAACATGGTATTTCTAAAAATCACTGGTAACCAAGCACTGTCCCTCCTGGCTCAATATCCAAATAGTTTTGTGCATGTTGAGCCAGCTAGATTTGGGAGACAGAGTTCTGGCTCTGTCATTTTTGCCAATTGGCAGGCAAATCGGGCTTTCTGAAAAGTCCTTATATTACCTTATGGATCACAGGAAATTATGAAACCCTGCTCAGGCGGAAAACACTAGATTGAATTGTATTGGAGGGAGCGACTGTAATGATGTTTTACTTTTGAACCCATAGGTTCCCTCAACCTCCCTAACCCCCAGGAAAACAAAGAAAAAGACAAATAACTAGTACAGTGAGGCTGACTGCTGAAATGGATAAAGGCTCCATCTACTAATTTCATGACTTGCGTCATTTTCAAAACTCTCTGGAAATGTTCAATAACGTGTAATTATCTCCTCCAATGATAGCTTCAATCAAAATGAGATGCTTTGAGAAACTTTTTTTGAGTTTTGATTTCAATCTTCAAGCTGAATGTCAGACAAACAATATGACTGAAACTGACGTGACTGATGTGTAAGCTTACGGGTGGAAGAAGAGCACTTGGAGAAATTGTCACTGGAGGACTCCTCTCTGAATACGGACTTGGGTCTCTGTTTTTGCTTAGGCTTAGGCGTCTTGGGCTTCACTAGACCTTGCTCTTCAAACATCTCCTGCTGCTTCCTCCGCAGGTACTCCTGCTTGATCAGCTCCCGCCGTGTTTTCTCTTCCTCTTTCCGCAAGCGATCCTCCTCAGCTTTACGCCTGATAGCGAAAAACAAACACTTGCATGTCAACAATTCTGTATGGTGGAGAAAATTAGGAAAGCTTTTTTCTGAATCAGGATTTTAAGTGTGAAGTAAATTACCTGGCTTCATCTCGTTTGAGCTCTGACTCTGCTTCCAGCTGTTGTTTACGGAGCCGAGCCTCTTCAGCTTTCTTCTGCTGCTTCAGCAGGAATGCCGCTCTCTTCTTCGCCAATTCATCCTCCGCCTTTTGCTCATCCTAGAAAATGACAAAAAATAGAGATTCAGAATACCTTTTTACATGTATTTTTCTCATCAGTTATTTACTATTTAGTAAAAGGGAATTACTCAATATGGGACCTTTCATCTACCAAATCACACATTTCACACAATCATACCTACCAACCTGCCAAAGCATATCTTCACTACATCATTCTATTTGTATTTTTCATCCAAAAGTGTTACCTTGAAGAAGAAGCCCATGACGGACTTCTGTTCTCCATCGCCTCCTTCCGTGGTGCTGTCTGGGCCACCATCCTCTTCCTCTGGGGCCTTCAGGTCTGACAGATCCACTTCAATCAGGTGGGCTTTGCTGCGCTGTACCTCCTCTGATGGTACATTTTCTTTCCCTGAACCATCTGAGGAGTTGAGCTCAGGCTCTCTCATGGTACTGGACAGGCACTCATCAAAGGACACTTCTGCGCCAGTCACAGCTGCCAGGTCCACTCGGGTTGGTAGGCGCATGTTAGCCTCATCGTGAAGGCGGAAGGTGGCACTCCGAATGTGGCTGGAACCTGGCTTGTCGATTGTCTCTCCTGCTGTGGGATTTCTGGGACTGGGGGTGTCAGGCTGCTCGGCCCTGGGGGACCTGCCCCCAGTTAACTGTCTCGGGTGGGGTTGCGTCTCTGTCCCACTCTGGGTTGGTGTGACAGCCTTGGAGCCCTGCCGGCTCTGCTCCTTGGCTACTTTTAGCTCTGACGGTTTGGATCTGGAGCCTCGGGCTGAGCTCAGCTTGGGAGGTTTCCTGGTTGGGGCAGTGCCTGTGGCGGAAAGAGGCTCCACAAAATGAATGGCTGCCCTGGCCTTAGACTCACTGGGCTTGTCACTGGCAAGGGAAGGAGGTGGAGCTGAACCTGGGGGGGACTGTACATTCTGTTTCATCAACATTTCTTGCTGAAGCGACAACTGCATCATCTGTTGCTGAATGCTACCGATAGCTTCATTTAACAACTCAATAGAGCGGTTGCACTCATTAAGGTCAAGCTCTTCATCTAGATAGAAGCTTCCACTGTTGCCCTTCTTGTCTGAGTCTAAGGCACCTGGTGGGGTGGCCAAATCTGCCTCTTTGTCCCCCCTCAGGGCATCAACACACAAGTCGTCTTTAGATGTTGTTCCTTTATCCCCACTGAGCTCTTCTTTTGAGTAGTCTGCCTTCAGCGGGTTGGGCAGTGTGTCACTCTTGCCACCACCCTTCTTGACAATGTGCAGGAAGGCAGCCTTGCCCAGTTTCTGCCTCTGCCTAGCCGACAACACTTCCATCTTCTTCTTCTGATGCTCGATGGCCCGCCGCTTCTCTTCCAGCTGCATGTGGAGCTGGACAAGCTCTGACGCTAGCACATTAGCACCACCACTACCGTCACCTGTACGACCACCCCCTCCCAGGGGAGAGGAAGGGCTCTGATCTCGTTTGAGCCTCCAGGAGGAGGACAGAGGCCCACTGCTCTCTGAGCCATCTGGGGTGGTCCTTTGGGAACTGGAGGCACTGGAACGTAGGTCATGGTTGCTGCCAAAACGCTGCTGGTGTGCTTTGCGCTCAGCAAAGGAGGTCATGCGAACACTGCCACTCGCCATGCTACTTGCCTGGGAAGGGGTGCTCAGGCAGGGGCTAGAGCGTCCGCTACCGCTGTTAACTTCTCTGTCTTTGTCCTCATGCTCTTTCACATTCATGTCTTCCTGGAGTTTGGCCGATTCTTCTTCCTCATCTTCGTCATCAAAGGCCTTCCTGGGACAGGTGGGGTCCTTAGTGGTAAGGGCTTCATCCAATTCCTCTTCCTCCTCATCCACCTCCTCCAGCTCAGGCTCAAGACCCTGTCCAGGCTTTGGCTCCTCAGAGTCTGAGTGCAGGTAAAAACCCCCAGCTGGTTCTCTGGACGAAGGGTCCACACTGCTGGTTATGATGGGTCTGAATGCTGCCTGGCCCTGGGGAGGCTCAGATGCCATGACAAACTCCTCACTGGAAATGGTTGATGTCCGGTTTAAGCTAGAAGGGGCTTTCCTACGAACGGCTGCCGTAGGACCATCTCCACGGCGTAGAGAGCCCCTCCCTGAGGAGCGGGGTCCCTCTCCACTCTCTTCCTCCTTATTTAGGCATACAGACTTCTCTTTGGCCGGTTTGAGCACAGCAGGCATCAGTGGTTCTAAGTAAAAGCTATCCGGTGCAGGTTTGGACTCGATGGAAGGTTTGGGTCCACCTGTGGCAGCTGCTTGCATACCATCAAACTGCTTAGGGATGGCAGCTGCATCAGTCCTGGTGACTGCCAAAGTTTCTTCCTCATCCTCCAAGTTGACATTGCCTAGTAGGCCGTGGCCATTGACTTTGCGTGTGGCAGCCTGTGGAGGTTGAAGGGCTGAAGTCTGGTGTTTGGGTGTTACATTTACTACGTTGGAGGCCAGACTGTCCTTGCTTATGGAGCGGGCCAGACTCACACTGTCACCAGAAGCTATGTCAGCATCACTGTCTGTGGCTGAGTGGAACACGTAGGGGTTCAGTGTAGATACTGGTCTGCAAAGAAAGAGCATGGAGAAAGTCTCATCAGTAATGTCAGCATAATTTAGACTGGGTTCCAGGACTGAGCAGCAGTGTGTATTCTCCTGTCAGTCATCATCATGTATAGCATCAGTTCCCAATGTGCATATCCATGTCAGGGAACACAGACAAATAAAAACACATAGGCAGTAAGTGATGATGTGAAAGATACCGGAGCTTTAAAAATGGGATAAAGAAGGGTCATTGTTACAATTCACATGCACATTAAATTTTACTCTATTTGTGCAAAATAAAAGCAAAGCTAAAGAAACTCCATTATCCTCAATTACTTTGCATTGCTTTTGAAAAAAAAAAAAAAAAAAAAAAGATATGCATAACAGCTTACCTGCAGGATAATGTAGCATAATGACACTATTCAAGGCAGTGCTTGCTGACAGCGCAACATTTTACAGTGTGCTGACATTATGGCTTTAAGACAAGCTTAAACTGTAACAATTAACTGTACTCAGGCAATGCGATGCGTTAGCTAAAAATGCTGCAATGTCACTTGTGTCCAGCAGATGTCGCCGGTAAACCATGTGCTCATGTCACTTCAAATAAATTCAAACAGACTCCATGTAAATTCAAATTAACTCAAATAATGGAGTTTGGGATTTAAAAAGTCATGACAAGGTGTTTATATGTCAAGGCAGCTATCTGTGCTGATTAAGAGCAGCAGAAACAGTGGGAGATGTGCACTGACTAAACATTTTAAACAACAAAATATCAACAAAAATGGTAATTTGAATCTGCAAAGACATAAGCAGAGAATTGCAACTGGCAGTTAATTCAGTGTACAGCCAGTCCTTAACATGCATGTGTTTAATAACCCAACCCAACAGGTTTCTTTCACATCTCCATTTTAAAATTCAAGACGCTCTTGAGTCACTAATGAATTCAGATTTCATGATTACAGTGTGTTCAATAATAATCGTGCCAACTATGGCAGCAACACCTACATAATACATTTTTGCACTTCCATTCAACTTCAGTTTTGTTCTACACCTAGGCCTACTTTCAGTCATGTTGCCTTTCCCACTGCAAAGTGCTCACTGGGAAGAAAATTCAGGTCAGTCAGTAGCCTTCGCCTCTACATCCGTCCCAACCTGGCTATTGTGACGCCGTTGTGACTGGTCATTGTAATGTCATCATAATTTGCCCACTGGGTCAGCATCTATTTCAAACCTGTCAGGTCAGGAAGGGGTCCCCTCTCTCTGTGGTCCAGATTTCTTTCATTTTTCCCTATTTAAACTTGCGGGCCTATAAAGCCCCAAGATCTTGGAATAACGGTATGTTAGCAAAATAAAAAAATATATATTTCACAGTCAGTGTTTTCAAAAATGCATGGCCCATGAGAATAATCTACAAATTTTGAGTGTTCTTTGATTAACTATGTTAATAAAATAAAATCATTTATATTGTAACATCTTCACAACAAGGTTTTATACATTCCTCATATCCTAATAGTCATATTCAGAACGAGAAGTAGATGCCAATGAACAGGGCTTTTCACTCACTGTATTTATAACTACTTAAGCAAAGCAAAGTTCTGTGATTTTCTCAATACAGTTCCTTTTTTCCCCACAGTCCGGTCAAACAGTTCTGAACACAGAGAGTAACTGTTGCAATGGCATCTCCAAACAGGCATGGTTTGGCATGGAAAAGCACATTGAGCTCTAGATCCTCCTTTTCATCAGCTAACAGAATGAAACATGACAACTACCTCATTACATATAGACTAGCTACATCAGTGCTGTCTTCACTGTTGCTTTTCTTAGATACTTCCTAGTTTTAATTTGAGCAGCATGACAGATGGAAAAAGAAACTGCAATCATTCATATGGGTCTGGAACAACACAATGTAACCATGGGGTGACAATTCCACCCAGTGCAGAAAAGTCTTTGACTGCCACTAGTAAGAGTCTTACAAACAGTAAATATGTTTGCATTTCTGCATTGCATTTCTTTTAGAAAATGTATTTTGTAAATTGAGCACCTCTGCCTCTTTTCAGGCCAAGCAACGACAGAACCTCGGGGCTGTCCATCCATCTGAGTCAGGGAGTTGGAGCGATTTCTTAGACCTAACCAGAAACACAAACCAGCGCTAAATCAGGAATCATGAGACACAATTTAAAAACTTTAAACTATATTAACAAATAATAAGTTGAAACTGAATGTGCATGGCTCAACTGTTGTCCTTACCTGCACCATCCTCTCCTTGCTGCTTTTGTTGCCTCTGTCTCAGGGGCAGGAGTGGGTGGGAAGGGCTGAAGGATGGACCCCCTTTACTGAAAACCATAAAGGACAGAAATCAGGCATTTTGAAACCACACATCAGTGAAATTCCACTGTATGGAAGGGTTTCCAGTTCCAGAAGTATTATTGGCAGTAGTTGTTTTTTATCATCAGGCATTCATCAGGTATAAAATGAAACATCATAATATCTTTGACCAAATACTTTGATATCAATACTGTGACAATACTGAAGGGATGTTTAATGGTGCTTTCTTAAGATATTTACGCAAAGGCAAATAACAGTACAGCTAGAACAGTCAAATTACTACTTTTAAAACCAAGAAAAAACAACAATTATGTCATACTATAGTATCACAATATCCAATATTGATTTAATAATGATATATTACCCGGCCCTAGCACCTAGCCCAAGACACTATTAGGTGTACAATGCAGCTTGCATTCTTGAATGAAACTGACCAAATCAAATTTTAAGCGCAAGACCAACAGCCAGTTTCTTGCCAACACTTTTGCTCAACACATCAACTCAAATTATAACATCTCAACAAATACACAGCAAAAGCCTGAAAATTCAACAGACAAGCGAGCTGGATGAAAACCTTCAACCAACTCTTGTTTGCCATTGTTCATTACTTATAAAAGCAAAAGTTTCTAATCTAATCTTTCACCCTTGAAAAAGGCAAGCCAGAGTTGGTCTAAATTTGTGCATTTCATTAATTAATATAGTGAGGGAAAAGACAAAGGGTTCGAAGTGGAGGACACATGAGCATGACAGAAAACAAATCAAACTTTGACAAAGAGATTTGCTGCATTGAGAAAAAATTCAGAACAAATTTCTGAAGCCCAACATTGCTACATATCTACCCGTCCTTGGAGCAGGGCTAACTGGGAGAGAAACAGGAGCATGGCGTGATGAATGAGAAGGAAAGTGAGAGGAGACTTACAGGGGGTCAGAGTCTTCAGGGTGCAGGAAGTACCTGTTACAAACTTCAGGGCTGCTTTGGGTCTCAGCCATGCCAGGGCTGACCAGGAAGCTGCGCTTGGTGGCGTTGGAGATGGGCACTGATGGGCGGGCACTCTTAGGCTGAGCCATGGATCGAGCTGGAGGAGGTGTTAATGAAGAAGTGACTGGGAAGTAACTGCATTTTAAATGTAATTACAAGATGCAGAGCATGCACATCCAAATTGTACATGCAGGCCACGAATACTCTAAATCTTACAGGGTCTTATACCTAAAATAACACTTAAAATCAGTCATGAAAAAAAATCCCAGTTAATTGAATACATAATAAATGCGATGCCACTTCTTGCATTTCTCTGTAGCTACAGTGTGAGGTAGTTAGTTACTTCAGGGACTGTTACAGATGGCAACAGACAAAAATAGTAATGCTTATCATCCATTATATTTCTCCTGTGTGAAAACTTTATGATCCCATTTTTCATGTTTTGCTTTAACTGAATGGTGACTCACTCCTGCAAATGCTTAGTACATTTCATGAGAGTTAAAACCAAGGATGTTGTTTCATGAAACTTGTTCAATGTTAAAGATAATGCTTAGCTTTTAATTTTTTAGCAATGTGATTTTTTTTATCTGACAGTATAGGTTATGACAATTATACAATAATGCCTACCATCTTTAAACTCTTGAAGATCTCTGGGCTGGACAAACTCTGGCTTGACAGTCTCAAACCACCAGAAGAGCTCAGCAATGAACACCATCACGTTGTGCTGTGGAGGGAGCACAGGCAACATTTTAGAAACACTTGTATACAGTATGCATTATCATAAAACTTAAGAAGATTACAAAAATGTCACCAAGGATGACTATTGTCAGGTAGAGGTTAACTCACACTTCACACTAGAACTAACACTTGGTTAAGCAGGTATAGCAAAGAGAGCCGAACAACAGTGGTGTTAGGCAGCCATTGATCTAACAGTTTATTGTTAGACTGCCACAATATTGGGTCGCTCATTTTAAAAATCATCTGATTCAAAGCATTTTACATCAATTAGGGCCAAAGTCAGAGCAGTTGACTGTATCTACTTCTTTTGGCAGCAAATGAATGGTCAGTAAATCTACCTTGAGCACGAGTGGTGAGTAGAGCATGTCCTCTGTGGTCAGGTAGAAACTCTTATTCAGATACTCGTTGGCAAACTCTTTGAGCAGCTGGATGTTGTACAGGCTGTCAGCGATGGATGTCACTTCCTTCAGGCAGATATCTGATCAGAGAGACATAGGGAGGGTCAGCTTGGCACAAACTCCATGACCCCGCAGGCTATAAATGTCACAGAGGACCGAGATAGCAAGCCATGCACAAACTACCAGGATAGAATCACAAATAGATATTACATTCAACTCGTCTTGTGCTGTTCACAGAAAAGTAATTTGAAGGTAACTGATTATGGCTTGGAGGTTAGTAGGAAAAAGGCACTTGGATTGTATGAGATGGGTGTGACTGTCCAAAAATGTTATGATTTTGTTTCTTATTTAAATTCTTGTTCTTGCTGAGTATTTCAGCATGAACTCACCATTGGTGACATACAATGTTGGTGCAAACAGGTGAATAATGTGTCATAGAAAATTATGTATGTTGAAAAAGTTCTTTTTCATTTCATTCTGACATAAAATGAGTGACTGAGTCAGCGCATATGCAAGTACAGGGTACCTTCTAGCTTCATAAGGTCAGGGCAGTAGTAGTGGACCACAGTGAGCAGTGCAGCGCCGTCGCACACATCCCTCATCAGGTCCTCCAGCAGTGGGAAGAAGGGCAGCTGTCGGCCCGAGGCATGCTCCCGGCGATACCGCACCTAACCACCAGGGGGAGAGGGGGAGGCTCAGGAAAGCCACAGCAAAAAATCACCAATACCAAGGGACTAATACCTGGAGTGACACATTGTAAAACATCCTGGATGCAATGACAAGTGTCAAAAATATAGACTGATATGTAATGAGACACATGTCTGACTCAGTCAACTTATCCATGGATGTTTCTGTGTTCAGCGTTCTCACCTCCTCATTTACACATAAGTCCAAGGTTCTCCCCAGGAGCCTGAGACAAAGTGGTGTTTGAGGGCCACATTGAAATCAAATAATAACACTCGTCTTTAAACTGATCCATTGTGGATTGCAGATTTCATCAGGCAACAGCATCACCACTATGGCTACACAATTTAGGGAGAACCCTGGAGACCCAGTTAATTGGGTGGAGATGGAAGTGAGAGTATTAAAGCAGTGACATGAAGAACATAGAATGGACAGTCAGAGCCAGCCTCAGGCCTGCTGTGTCACCGGCCAGTGGAGCCGACCAGTCAAACCAGGCAACGAGGACAAGCTGACTGGGAAAGACGCTGGGGAATCACTGGCCCACTTCTGGGAACCGAGTGTTACATTAGTGATGGAACACATACTACACACAGCTGGTAGGGATGGGCACCGTCAGTCTTTTCTCACAGGTTACACAATTCACTTAATCAGGTTGATTCATCTAATAAGACTCATATGATACACACACAATATACAGGCTGTTGTGTGTACTTGTTTGCCTGTGTTGCAGTTAAAGACCCCATGAAATGGCAATCTTACTCCCTTAATTTTCTGAATTTATTCTTGTAATGGGATGGTGGGGCAAGTTTTATTTTGAATGGATGAAGGTGCCAGGTCACAATTTTTCAGAATTTTTTTGCATGAAATTTTCATTTACGCCAACTGGTGCAGCATGAGGTCACTATTTAAGATACAAGGTTTTCCAGAAGTACAAGTAATAGGAGTTCATTTCATGGGGACTTAAAAAAGGAGCGGGGGGCCATACACGCCTCAACTCAAACTTGAACTAGCCCACAATCTGAAGTAACATAAATGTTAACAGGAGGTGAAAGCAGGCCTCACTGATAGGCACATAAATGCTTCCTGCATGAAAATTAGCTGGCTTCTGCTTTGAAGAGGTATCATCTTTCCACCTGAACTGCTTCTACACTACTTCAAGCCAAATATTAACTTTTTTTTCTTAGAACGTATGTAATGGCTCATCTTTCTGAAATTATCCAAGGCAATAAACATAAAAAAAAAAATACGACTGAATTAGTCTTGCAATAATTCAGAGGAAATTAGAAGAAAGAGTGAGAGCCATGTGATCACTAAAGTGATGACAGCGTAGCAAGGTCATCTATGTCACAAGGCTTAGAATTAGGGATGAATCCAACAGGAAAGATATTTAATAAATAAATAAATAAATAAATAAATAAATAACAGCTAAATGAATAACTGTACAATAACCTGTTAAACAATAAATCAAAACTTAATTTTAAACACTTGTTCTGAGTGCTCAAAAGACTAGGGAATTATGCCCACCCCTAATGAGGCTGCTAAACTAGCTTAAACCAGATCTAGAGCAACTATGTGAGGACAATGTGTAAGATTTAAACAGCTCACAAACAGCACAACACAGACACAGCTGTAAGATATTGGCGTAAACCACAGGGAATCACAAAGCATTTGTTTCATAATGATTATTTGGATGCCAGTTCACAAAAGTAGTCTAATTCTACTGACGTAGCCCGGTCAGGTGTTGTTGGTGAAACTAACAGCCAAACTTTAAGCAGCTCTACAGCAAGCCTAATTCTACAAAACAGAGTTATTCTCCTCTCTAAGGAGGCTTTGGAGAAGGAGCAGCATACCGCGTCGGAAAGCTCCTCTGGCTCCAGCATGCAGTGGGCCAGCTTGTGCATGACGTCAGGCTGACATACACATACACACAGAGCAGAGATACTGTCAGAGGAGACCATGGGCACAGAAGAGAGAGTGTGAGAGGAGGAGAGAGAGACCAGAGGAGGGATGACACAGCAGATCAGTCAGAGGAGTTGGCCAGGGATGGGACGGTAAAAACAAAGGCGAGGTGGAGGCATGGATTTTCTCTCATTCACACTAGCCAGCTCTGCCACGCACACACACGCATATACACACAGCATATCCAAATGGCCTACTTGAGCTTGAAATGAGAGAACATATTGCGTACAAATTTTTTTGCCAAATATACAAAAGTCAGAACCTTGCACCACAATGTGACATTGTTGCCACGAGTTAAAAAATAAATTAAATTAAATTTTTAAAAAAAAGAAAAAAAAAAGAATTATCAGCAAAAACACTGGTGTCTTTCTCCCCCCTGCTGACACACTGGCTACAAGCAGCACAAAATGAGCTTGAATGAGCCATGGTGGAGTGTGTGCGCACATCAACACAGCACTATGCGTGCAAGGGGGAGAGGGGAAAGAGAATGGGGTTATGGGGACTAGCATCCAACTTACAGGGACTAGTTTCCAATACCATTTGGAGGGAGACTATCCAGTTTGCAGGGATAAGAGAGGGGGAGGGAGGGACAGATAAGGAACATGAGCAGAAAGGTCAATAGGTCAGAGGTCACAGACAGAGGATTGGATCTGCTTCCAGGTTGATGAGAGAAAAAGAGAGCAGGGTCAGAACAACTCCAAAATGCCTTCTGGGAGAAACATTCCTTATCCAAACTGCTAACCCTGACATTGTCCTGCACCCAGTTCTCTCTTGACCGTTTTCCTGGTGATGAGACCAACCTGGACACACACTTTGAGGGAAACATTTTTTCATTACATCCAACACTGGCCCCAAAAAACAGAAATACTGATCTGCTGGCTGCAATTTTCTTTCTGTTCTGGCTTGGGTCTTCTAGTTTCTGTGAAAAAGGCAACTGCGAGATGCTTTGCTCCTCTAGCCTTACCTTCTGATGGCTTGGGGACTCCAGTGGGTGCTGCTTGACTTTGTGCTCTCTTTCTGTGATCTCCCTCATCTTCATGTTCACCTGCAGAAGAAGTTATGACACATTCAAGCTCACACTCTTTTCAACATATATGCTCACAGGATCATTTCTTTCAGGATCTTAAATATGGAGCACAATGACCTTGGTACAGGAAATATATTGATATTACATCAATATCATGAGAACAGATTAAGGCTGTGTAATGTGACCTAAATCTCATATCCTGATATAGGTCTTCTACTTTATATTGCTGTAAAAACATGGAAAAACTGGATTTTATTCAGGTTTCTCTCCAAAAACTAAATGTTACAAGATTGCATTTGAACACATCATGATAATGTTATAACTGATGTTATAATTTCTGTGTTCCAACTCAAAGTCAGTTATGGATCCTCATCCCTGTTCTGTCCTGACTTGTAGGACGGCCCGGTTAAGGTTCAGTTCTCTTGTGTTGGCAGTCAGTTTCTTTGTAATCTGGGACAGTCTCCCTGATAGCGTAACAGCTAACTCTGTTATTGCTGGCATGACCGGGGTAATGATCGGTACAGCAGGAACATTCCAAAATCATTATTTTTTTTCCACGGGTTTTGCGCCTCAGTCCACTAAGAGGACAGCCAGTGATTACTGATTTACTGTAAGTGAATAGACTCATATGTAGTCAGTTCTGTGGTGAAGACACTGGTTGCAGCTGCTACTGATGCAGCCAATCCAATTTGTCATTTTCTAAATGCAAATAATAATGATCATGAAATCCCTGAATTCCCCTTTTGGCCTGTAAGCATGTGTGAGATGTTTGACCACCCCAAACATATTTTTTTCATCTCAAGGGAGGATGGGACACCCTTAGTCTTGAGCCCGGTGCTGCGCTCAGGTGTGTCTGTGTGCTGGTAGCAGGTGCACAGCAACTCACAAATGTGGTGCCAGTCAATACTACTGATACAATATAAAAATGAGTACTGTTAGCTTTCTTGAAATTTGACACCAATATGGCATCACTAGTATTGGTTCTTGAGGCATCCCTCGTGGCCACATGCCTCAATATCCGTGAACAAGACACTTTCTCCCTACCTGCTCCAGGAGCACTGCAACTTGGCTGATCCTGCACCCCAACCAGAGGGCAAAAACAGACTCCCCTCCCCACCCCTGCCCATGGGAATGAATGAAATTTATCAGGAAAAAAAAACTCTCCTTCCCCTAGACAGCAAGGGTGCAGGACATCATCATGATTAATGGACACAGTGTCAGGGCCCTAGGTGCCTCAGGCTTGCAGCCCATTGAAAGACAAGCGTAATATGAGCCTGTATGTTTCTGACTCATGCGAGCGCACTGATATGCATAAGTGTGTGTGTATGTGTGTAAGCATCAGATCAGCACTCTGCTGTCTGTTGGCCTGTCTCTGAGCATCAGTGACATACAGCCTTCAGGAAAACAAGAGTGCCACTGTGGCCTGCTATGTCAGTGAGCAGCACATTATCCATCTGACATTATGCTGAGCGCGTGGAAGAGTGGCAGCCCATGAACACTGAGGGTAAAAAGGATACCACAGTGCATGATGTGTGATGTTCTTTTAGCTAACTTCTACGGGGACATGTTATGTGCTGCTCTCTTGCTTCTTGCATCTATGCTGCATATGTCATGTCTAGGAGTGTGTTTAGACCTTGTTGATCCAGAAGACCATGGCATCCTCCAGGTCAAAGGGCAGTTCTTTGGAGGCACTGAAGGTGGAGAAGCGCTTTACAGAGGCCACCACCTTCTCAATGCTGATCATTTCAACTGTGTAGGCCATCATCAGGGCATCGATCATGGGCATGTGAGCACTCTGGGGAGAGAAGGAAATTGAGAATTTCAGTCTAACCAGAATTTTTCAAACTTCCAATCCGATGAAGATAAATGCTAGTGGCATATAAACTCAGATCCAAAGAACATAAAACACAATGCATGACGAAGTGTGAAACACCATCTAGCATGATGTGCCAGTAAGATCCACCTTTCCATCACAACTCCAGCAAGCAATCAAAACCATTAAAACAGCCCAAGCCTATGCACTTTCCAATAAGTTATCTGTGGCTGTTTAATTGTTCGGATTCTTACCCATTTTCTTGAATTTGTTGTTTTGTGTGAGTGTGATACATCCACCAAGTTTGGCATTGTTAAATCCTTCGTCTCTAGAATGAAAGCTTGACTGAGAGTGTACTATTCCGAAATAAATGAAACAAATACAGTCCGGAAATCACCAAAACTTTTAGTGGCGACACAATGCTGAAAATTTGTTTTGTTTAAGTTTCACTTTTCATCGCTCATTGGCAGCAGGGTTCATGCAAGCCAGTATATGCTGGCTTTTAGCCAACATAAAGTGCAGTTGCCCAGCAGATAAAAGTGTTGTTGGCCAAAATGTCTGATGGAAAATATGTCAAATAAACAGAGTAATTGATTATTGTATTGAATACCTACGCGAGGGACACTTTGTGTTCTGCATTTTCGACAGTTAATTCAGCGCAGTCAATTCTCTCTCTCTCTCACATACAAACACACACACAAAATGGGAGACTGATTAGCTCTGATGTGTTATGTTAGGTTTAAGTCATCCCTCACACAACTGAAAACATATTACTACTACTTCATTAAATACACTTCATATATAGGCTGGATATCTAAGACTGGTACAAAACACATGCCTGATAGTTGCTCTGCTTGGCCAGAATTCAGGAATATCACTGGCCATATTGGCATTCTCAA
>OMLB01027596.1:10506-28343 GCA_900302555.1 Myripristis jacobus | reverse complement strand
ATCATTTTTAGTCTTTTTACGTGGTTAAATAAAAGATATTGATTGATTGATTGATTGATTTTATTACTGTTGTGATTTTGACATTTTCAGACCATTCTTTAAACTTATATTATGATAATAAAGGCATAATGATCCAAGTACATCCTTTTGAAGAGAAATAAACATTTATTCAACAAGAATATTTAAAAATGTAAACAAAAAATTAAATACCCAAAATAAATAAGATGTAAAAATACCAAAATAAATAAATAAAGACCTTATGAATACAAAAAAAATTGACCAACTAGCCCTGATAACAAAAAAATTGCACTGTAAAAAAAAACAAAAAAAAAAAACACACACAACCAAAAACATTGAAATTGACAAAATAAAAATAGACTTTTTCTCTATTAAGAAAAAAACACTCAAAAACTACACACAACCAAAACAACAAATAAAATGCCTTTGTAAACAATACTTACATAAATATTAAACATTAGCAGAGAGGTATAGAGACTAACAGTCCTTAACAGTCAACACTTCCAACAGTTCCCTTTGTATCTTGGCTTGTTGTTTTTTTTCTTAACTGGGAAAACTGTGCGGGGTGGTTGTACTTTAGGTATGCACTTAAGTTGCTTGTATTCCCTCTCTTAGTTTGGATAGTCTTAAAACAAGCGTGGCACACCGGCTCCTCCAGGTTACTGGGCTCCCCTCTCTCATTTGCTTTGAATCCAAAACATTCCCACATGGGGGCTACTGCATTTGGTTTGGGAAGAAGTTCCATGTCGTTCTCGTTCGCTCTTTTCTCCGCCTCATCTCTAGCTCACAAGGATCGCACAGTGTGTGTGTGTGTGTGTGTGTGTGTGTGTGTGTGTGTGTGTCCCATGGCCCTGCCCCCCCCACAGAGACAAAGACATTCTATGACAAGAGCGTTCCCTCCGTTCATTCCGCTAATGAACCAACTCACCTCGCTGACACATGATGCACGACAGTGAACACTCTTGTCGTTTGGTCTTTTTGGCAGAGAGAGACGAGGAAAACAAACACGCATGAATGTGGCAATTAATCGCGGTCAGAAAAGTTATCGTCTTCATTTAAATTTACCATGCAATTAACGGACTTATCACATATCGCAACAGGCCTAGTTGGTTGGATTACACCAGCAACACACGCACATATGCCTCAACATCAAATTAACTATGCACAACCTCAACTCTGATCAAACACCTGACAGCTACATTGCTATGGCACCAAACCTATACTAAGGCTTTGTTTGTACATCACAACAGTAGGGAAAAACTTGTTTACCAACAAAGTCAAATGAGTTTACTCTGAGGTCTTCATAATAAAACTGATACTTCAGTCCACATTTGTTGGTAAGGCTTTAACATGGCACTGTTTCAGTTAAACCTTTATGTGACATGCTAAATTAATCCAATTGGTGATAGGAAGCACACACAGATTAGGCTTGGTAATGTACCTAATGAGAGCTATTCACAGTTTTCACCACATCAAAGACCTGCATGGCCTGAGATAATGACAGTGAAACACAAGACGAGTGCGAAAGGCCAACAAGCATCGTCTGTGAGTGAAAGAACTCCCGCACACTGGCATATTCAATAAAAAAAATGTCCTAAAGCAACCAGATAATCTATCTACCAGATAATAATCTAATGAAGGTCTTAGGAGAAAAACATTTCTGAGCGAAAACTTTTTCACTGCAAGTGAATAAACAGTGTGTGTGTGAGCTCCTTTACTTGTAGATGCCAGTGTTTGGTTCTACCCACCTGTCTGCCAAAATTCAGGTGTGTAAAAGCTTCACTGATAGACAGATGGCTATGAAAATGGAAAACCTAATATAAGAATCCATTTATATTCCAGTGTACAAAAGGCTGTGTACAATGAAATCTACAGGCTATACAGGTTCTACAAGGTCATTAGAGTGATTTATTCATGCATTAACAATTATTTTGCAGAGCTCCAGAGTGCAATGATATAGTCGCATTTTGTGACTCTTTGCTGCAGTAATACCACAGAACAATGTTTTGTTGTTTTCAGAAGCCATTACAGAACACAGGCTATTTCTGATAAAGGCTAATCCGTATTAGAATGGCGCAGATGATGGTTTTTCGTTTTTCATAACTGTTGCCACTCTGCCCTCTTTCACTGGCATTTGTCTTGTAAAACACAGGCATGCAAACCAGTTAGAGGTGAAAAACGTGAGAGGGACACGTGAGTAGGGAAAACACAGACCTGCTAGGGACACCCAGACATATGCTACCCAGGTTTTTTTTTTTTTTTTTTTTTTTTAAGAATAAGCTACTTAATGCCCATTTCTGACGTCTTTTAGGATTAGAAGGTGGTGCCAGTCAGCCCATGAAACACGGGGCTAATGTTGCACTAGACAACATTAACAAATGCGTGGGAAGCTGAACGAAAACACAGTTGCAAAGAAACTGTCTGCTGGTTTAACCGACATTTTTAGCTGGAGGAACAATTTGATGATTTTCACAGTGCCACCACTAGAAAACCACTGTTTGCCTGGAGCCCTGTGTGGTCAGGGCTATTAAGACTGATCAGATAAATTGTAGGTCAAACGCGATAAGGACTGCCATTCTTTTCTTGGTTCCTTGCACGTCACATTTATGCTTAATCTAATATACTCTGATTGTTTAAAACTATGTGCAGAGTTGTGTACAAGGATCATGTGGCTCAAATAAGATGAAACTGGTCAAACACAGTTACAGATTATTGCCATACGCAGATATTACAACATAAAAGTTATCTGCCATACTCAGATAACAGAACATACAATTTTGATTCACTTACAAGCACAGAATCTCTTTTTTCCACCCAGAGATGGCTAATGTTTTTTTGGAATATAAGATTACCATGAAGGCCTGCTCACAGAACTTTTTTTTTTTTTTTTTTTTTTTACAGCAATTTGGGCAGCCAGGGTGAGTATTGACACCATAAATTATGGGTGAAGTAACCCTTTAAGTATGACTGAGTGGTGGAAAACAGATCAACAATGGAGCAAAAACAACAGCCAGCCCTGGAGCTCAATCTTTCATTCAGAGGATGAATACCAATACCAATATAAATTCTGATGTCAATATTATAAGTGTCACAGAGTTTATATAAGACTAATATCAGACCTGAAAATCCCTAACACACCAGAAATAAAAAACAAAATGTCTTGACTTTTTTTTTTTTTTTTTGGCACATAGAGTTCTGTATTTCTCAAATGGTCAGGAAAAGAAGTATCAGTTCAATCAATCAATCATTTTGTCCCATGACCCCAAGCCTTCAGTGTTAAATGAAAGAGATGAATTAGTATGGTACTTGGTATTATAGTCAACACTTCAATATTTCACAATTGGTATAATATTGGCATTGAGAAAGTAGTATTGGTGCATCCCTATTCATTCCTTTCAAACACTCACACTGCTGCCTTTCATTGACCCTGCATGGAGCCCCACAGGGAGCAGACACTGCTGTTGCCCTGAGCAGTCTGTTCAGAAAGATACACACACACACAGCCTAAGTGGACCCCAAGGGGACGGCTAGCTTGTTGCAGTTTTACAAGCTCCAGCTGCTGCCCCAGCCAAAGTCAGACAGGAGGTGCAGAACTGTCTGCAGGTACTACGTCTGTTTCCTTTTTCTCCCTCTCTCTTTCTCACACACTAACACACACAACTAGGAATACAGTGGTTGCTATGGAAACATCTCACCAAGTCAGCAAGCTGGGAGGGGGTTTCTCATTTCCAGTAGTAGTTATCAGCGATAAGCATGCTCCTGCTCATGATTTTTAGCTCATCTCCTTGCTTTGTGTCTGGCTGCTTGCACAGAGGCCTGGGCGCGGAAAATTTTGCCAGGCCCCTGTCAGCCAGACGCACATCCCTGACTAGGCAGCCTGCCGGAGGAGACTGCCCCAACAACACCACTGCCGGTTGCTATGGTAACAAAAGGGAAGGAAGATGGCTGAAAGCAAGTGAGCTGGTGTTCACATTATCCTGTGCAGAGTGCTCTCAGTGAAATTGTGAGACATCGGATCTCATTGCTCTGTACTTTGAACCACGTGGCCAACATTCAGTGGCTGTGACGTGGCGGTGTTGATTCAGGTGACAACTTGGAGGCTCTGGGTTACATGTTGAGAATGTTTTATCCTGTTTCAAAGCCTGACTGTGAAAACACTGTATTACACTCATGATTACAGGAATGGTCGGAAGAACCAAGTTGCCAGTTTCCAGGAAATACTTTGACAGAGAGGCTCTGCCTCTCTGTCAAAACATTCCCATTTCCCCACAGATCAGAGATAATGGGTGGGCAGGGATGCAGGGCTGGATTAGAGCCAGTCAAATTGAGCCTATAAAGAAATCGAAAGTGGCAAGGGGAGGATGTTCAATGACCATGACCAAAATCTAGGTTAAAAAAACGCCAATGACAAAATCCATTCTCAGAGGTATTAGTGGCAGACTAACCCTCTTTACACTGATGCCCCTTGCTTGAACTGCCCAATCAGAGTAGGGATGGGCCTCATTTTTTTTTAATCTTTTTTATTAGGATTTGTTTTTACTGAAATCCTTTTGCCATGACCTAGACAGGATGTGATACTGTCTATGAAAAAATTAATCACAGGTTACATCCACACTTGGATTGCCTGTGTAACACTTTGATCTCTGTAGGGAAATTTACTTTTTGCTTGCACCCATGGAGATCACATGGTCAACTACAGAGCAGTTCCCCAGAGCTGGTAGGGATTCTGTGTCTTACTTATGGACACTTCAGCAGGGCAGATACTTGTTAGGGGTTAAAGGATGATTTCTCTGACTGAGGGCTGCAGCTATCAATTATTTTAGTAATCATACATTCTACAAAAAGTTATTCATGCTTTTATCATCTCTTGTCTGGACTACTGTAATGCATTTTATTCATGCCTTGGTGAAAACATGGTTTTGCAAAGTTTTCCTCCAGAGTTGATTATGAAAGCTGCTATGGAGTGAGACCTCTTGCTTCCATCCCATCTCTGTTGACAGCTGTATATGCGCAGTACCAATAAGTTAGGACATACTGATTGGGTAGGGACAGCGCTTCCTGTCTACTCCAAATGGGATGATATACTTGATGTCAGAAACCACCTATACGTCACAGTCACTTCTGTTTAGCCTTAAGTGCTCTGTGGAATGGCAAGCACAAAGAGGAGAGAGAGTATGCTGCTGAATAAACATCAAGGATGTTCTTTGTAGAGTGAAAGTAAGGGTGGCCAGAGATGCTGAGGCAGATTAAAAACTCCAGTGTCATAGGACAGCACCAAAGAAATGACCAAACCTGTTTATAAGCCTCTCTGGCATGGCACAAACTGTCCCGACATGGCCCGCATGAGTAACAGTCAAAGTCTACCTCCTAATTTGAATAGAAAATGATAAGCATGCAGCCAAATCATCTGGAACCCATTTCATTGTATCAATCTACAACAACATGTCTAAATCTCTCTGACACGCAGTGTAGATGTGAAACAGAAACCTTAGTAAACCATATTTCTCTCCCTAAGGTTTAAAGGGTTAGACTCAACAGATCCACCAGATGAAAAGCATCCGTGTTAAAACCTTCTGTAGCTGAGATGCCAAGGTTAGATAAAGAAGAACAACGACCCCTTTCACTGATTTAACTATGGGGAGATAAAACATCAGGACCAGGAAGAGATGGTGATTGCATAGGTTATGTGCCAGCCTGGTTTCCTTCTCCACCTTGGCAAAGAAATAAGCTAAAGAACATTTTGCAAAGCCTCTAAAGCCACATCATGGACTGTCTGGTCCTGATTATATCTGCTGAATTGATGTACCATAAATTTGGCATGCATAATTAATTAAACACATTTCATCTCATGCATGCTTCATTTCACATTGTTTTCTCTAGTAATAATAACTAGAGCAACAATAAATTAGAATTATTGAAGCTGAAATCTGTAACTTTCCACATGTTGTCACACAATGGTGAACTACATCAAAGATGGGGGAGCATCTTATGCCTAGCAGAGAGAAAAATGTCAGACAGACCAGGCAACAAGAACAAAAATATTATTTACAGAAGTATTGAATGTGTATTTCATTCAGGTTGTGCAGATTATTGTAAGATTGTTGTCCATGTAGTGCCAGTTTTAGGGCTGAAATGATTTATCAACAAAATCAATGGCATTGACCACAAAACATAAGACATGTATTTCTGTTGTCGACTCATCACTTGAAGAAAAAATAAATAATAAATGATATGCACATGCAACCCTTGCAATGTACATGGAAAAAATGTCTGGAACCCTAGTAAGCAAATTTGAGTTTTCTTGGCCAATCACAAGAAGAATATGATGTTCTACACACCAATCAGAGCAAGTCTGTCCTGTATTGTATGAGATTATAAACGAGTAAGATGGTGAGCCCAATGAAGAAATGGCAAAGAACCCAAGATCCACATATTCAAAAGTCTAGGAATACTTTAACAGAAAAATAAAAATAGCAGTTGAATGCACAGTCTGCACGACTTAAGCTGGCTAGGTAACACACCTACTTCAAGCAGCATAATGGAACATGTTGGAAAGTAGTGTGTTTTTAGATTTTGAAAGCTAATTTCAGTTCAGTGTCCCCCAGTAATAGTAATGACAAAGGCAAAAACCCAAGCTGGAAGCAAAACTGAGGTGAGGTAGATAGCCATACGGGAGTTTGGCGCGCGCGCGCGTGCGTGCGCGCGTGTGTGTGTGCGTGTGTGTGTGAGAAAGAGTGTGAAAGACAGAGAGGGGGGGTGGGTAAGTGGTACTAGATACAATGTTCAAAAACTCTCATAGCATCTGTCTGAAGTATTTTGTTTGTTTTTATGTTCTTTCCAAGTCAAGGAGGATGGGCTACTTTTTAACTTGAATATCACTGCAAAGCAGACGTTCTTGAAAAGGCTTAATTATTACTGAGTGGTGGAAAAAAGCATTCAAATTAGAAGTTCTTAGTTCATTACCTTCATGCTATGACTAAAAATAAAATAATCATTTATATTAGATTTAGATGCACATCTATCGGAATCTGTGTGGATCTGAGTTTGCAGCAGGAACATCTGTTGTTGATTATTCTGTGTTATGGTGTGACGGCTCTGTTTTGAATAGACTTTATTGGAACTGTCAACCAGGACAGCCAATTGATGCTTACACAATAATTTTCAATCGCATGTGGACAAGGTCTCCAGCGATGGCCAGTGTTTTCCATACACCATACACTCGAGTATCATAATGAAATATTACATTTGGAACAAGCGCATTATTTCTAACACAGATGCCCCACTGGGCCTACTGGTGGCGTTAGAGGAAAGGTCACGGCATCAGCCAAAGTATCATCATCTAGCCAACATGAATGTTGTCACGAAAATGCATGGCAATCCACCAAACAGATTTGGAGATACAGCCCTTTGGACCTAACTGCTGACCAACCGACACAGTGATGTACAGGCCCCCACTTTCTAGCAGGGCAAAAACACTACAGATTTCAGTTTTGATGGTGATAAACAATTATAATCAAGACAACTAGCAAAATGATCAGAATCATTATTTTACTCATAATGATGCAGACCTACTGCTGTTGCACTGTCCAACCACCAACCCATCTCTCCCCATGCCTGATCCATCAACTCACCATTTTGATAGGCACACACGCCAGATCCCCCTCTGTGACAGGCGTATCGTCGCTCTCCACAACATAAATGCCCTTCCTGGACAGAGCCTGGATGACGGACAGGTGGGACTGAAGTGATGCCACCTGTTCTGTCTTGAGGATGAGGGCACAGACACGACAGTAGAGCTCACAGGACAGCAGCAGGCGGATGACAGGCGGCTTGATGTGCTCCTGTTCATACTGGTCTGTGTAAAATGGGTCCCGTAAGTCTTCTGGGATATGGTCTGAAAATTGACGGAAAAGTTTGGTGAACCAGGTGGCACTGCTATGAACTGTAAAGAAGGCTGTGTGTGTTAAACTTTGACATTATGAAAACAGAAATATGGATCGGTCAGAAGGAAATGTAATAATATGTGACGACTGACAAAAGGTGAAACTAAAATGCCGCCAATCTGAATTTTTTTTTTCTACATCCAGAGACGATGAAAGAGCTGTTTGCCAGCAAAATTTGACCCTGACATCTCCGTCATCTTAACGGCTTCTAGAGAGGCTATCATAAAACCAGCCTCACTCAGCCAACAGCTATCAAACTTCTCCAGTGTCAACAAGCTAAAGAAATACAACATTTGGCTGGTTTGCCATGGAATATTTGTTCCATGAAGGCTTCAGTTTACTTAAAGTAAATACAGCCAGCCATGGTTAGAAACCACAGCTAGAAACAGAGAGCGTAGTCTAGCTAAGACAATTCCTTAGTGAGAGCAAGCTTCTCAGGTGACACAGGGTGCCTGCCAGCTCTAATTTAACAATAGTGGAGCCACAAAAAGGGAAAGGAAAACAATGACAAATACAGGGGATTCTGTTGCTTTGGATGTGAAGTCACTCGCAAAACAAAACTGCGCATCCATATAAGGGCATAGGACAAAGCACTTGACTTGAAGCATGCACAAACGAAATTCCTGCTGCAAGGTTTAAACATGCAGAAACAAGCTTGAAATGGGTCTTAAATGATGTACAGCCTGTCCAAAAAACACTTTCTCCAAAACTTTGTGGTGACATAAATAAGCCTGGTCCATCACCAATGCATTTACAACTATGCCTGAGCTCTGGTAAGACGGTAAAAGCCACATATCTGGATGTGTTGTATTGTGAGGGTCTACTGTCACTAGTGGGATAAGGGAATTGGTCAGCAATCTCCCATCCGCACAAACAGGAAGACAGGCAGGTAGCACTGATGACACTCTTAACAGATAATAATCCACCAAGCACAAAGGCTGTACTTGCACAAACTAGGCCTTGAGAAACCTAAGATGACATCACAGCAGCAAATAAAAAGAAAAGCATAAAACCATAGCACACACAGTTCAGTTTAGAGCATGTCAGTAGGTGCTTATGTTTAGAGTGTAAATTTACAATCCTGTAAATGAGAGATGGCAGAAATGTAAATGAGAAATGAGAGACAATATAAAAATCTGAACTATAATAATCATTTTTTTGGTATTATCAAAATGCTGAAAATGCTAAATAGTTAAACACAATGAAAACATTTCACTTTTTTTGTACTGAAAATAATAAATGATAATCAATATTAACTGTTTGCATTAAAATTATAATGCAACCAATGCTATATTAAGACATGAAATACACAACACAAACAAAACATCATATATATCATATCATCAACAAAATATCTAATGAATAATGGCTGCTTCACACAGGGGACACGAGAGGTATGCACTTGGCCGATAATAGAAAAACAGCAACCAAAAAGAGCTTTTTCATGTTACTTGGTCCAGAGAACATAACTGTATACAACCAAATCAAATGACCACTGTGCATGTAAAAGCAACACAATGTAAAGAGAATTTTAAAGAGAAGTGACTGATTGATACTGCCTTTGGTTAATGCTAGACACTAATCAGAAACAGTTATTTTGATAATTAAAATCTGAAACAGTTCAACTAACTGTTCCATCATTCCTGTATACTGTATTATGGACAATTCTGTACACTGTATGAGGCTTGCCATCATAACACAACAAGCCTAACAGATATAATGACTGCTGCTGCACACATGCAAGTAAGCCTGTCATTGTGTAACAGCATTAGCTTAGTGTGCATAACAACACCCAGCAGCGTGGGTCATTCCTGGAGGGCTATGTTGGAGTATATTAACACGTTAGAACAGTGGGACTGATTGTGTACAAAAACAAAGGCGTCTGGCCCGGGTGGGTCTTCACGTTTGACTTCCTTGCTGAGACACTGATGCCATGAGGCAGCTGCCCACCCCCTCCCATCCCACCTCTATCTCTCTCTCTCCCTTTATCTCTCTCTCTCCCTCTCTCCAACTCCCCTCTGTCACCAGGAGCAAGGCTAAAAAATTTACTAACTGGGAAAGGGTGGAGCATGGGGATGAGGTCTGGCAGGAAGCCCTGTTATATTCTACTGCCAGGCTACAGCAGACTCAGCCATCCATTCACTTAGCATCCACACCAGGCCCTGCACAGGCAGGGCAGGGCAGAGCTGGCAATCTGGCTGCAGCACCGATGGGTGCTCATCTCACCAACTCCATATCTGTCTGTATGGCTGGCTGTCACTTAGGTTGGGAGCAGCTGGCATTAGGGCAGGGGGCACTAGGGCAGAAGCGCACTACCAAACATTTAACATGGACCACACACTGATAAACACACACCAGACACATCTGAAACCCCCACATCTTATGA
Organism: Myripristis jacobus; assembly: GCA_900302555.1. NCBI lineage: Eukaryota > Metazoa > Chordata > Actinopteri > Holocentriformes > Holocentridae > Myripristis > Myripristis jacobus. Next base: position 17,996 of record OMLB01027596.1, on the reverse strand, counting down.
TGGCTGTAAGTGCTCATAATAAAGCCTCATCAGTGGGATTGCTTTAGGGCTGGCCCCTGAAAGTCAATGACTTGAATGATCGGTGACAGACCTCTGCAGTCAACTCAGAAGGAGTTGAGAGAGTTTTTAACATAGTTACTGGGTACTTCAATATGACAATAAAACAAGACATATTCTCTTAAAAATACATTGGGAATATATTGCAATAAGGAATGGAAAAACATCAAGTTTTTATATAATTTCAGGACCAGTAGATATGAAATTAAATAATTAATTAAGTGGAGAACTGCAGAGGACAGTACACTGTCAGCCACTCTGCTCATGATCAACATGAAAACAAGTCACATGCAAGTGTGAGAAATCAAGACATGGCTACAGTAGCGAGATTGTTTTCATATGTTCCTTGTGTCTGTCAACTCATTGGTTCTATACCATTACGAACATACTAAACACCAAATGAGCCACAGGATAAAAAGCGAAAGAGGCTTTATATATTCAGTCCCCATGAGGGGATAACAATTGCTGCCGTACCTGTGTGCACCACCCCCACCTCCCTCAACTGCCAAAGCTTTGGGGCTACTGAATTCTCTCTATTTAAACGAATAGCATCTCCGCCCAAATTTACAAGTGGCGCGTTATTTCTGTTTGCAATGAAATGATCTCATGTGCTCCGACTTTCTGCCTTCTTTGTTAGCCACGTCCTTCAAAGACAGATTGTGAAGACATTCCTCAAAGTGAGACAGAAACAGGCAACTTCTCTTGTCGGTCATTACTGCAAAATGCCAGTTGGACTTGCTCAGCCTTGGCATGAGCTCTGGGAGCATATGAGCTGAAGTAATGCACTGGAAAGCAGGAGGTTACAAGGAAAACTGCTCAGTGAAAAACCTTGGGATAATAGCTTTCCACCCTTAACCTGGATAACCATTAAAACACTGATCTTCCTGTCATTTGTTCACTATGTATGTCACAGTGGCATTTTGAAATCTGTGTAATTGTAAGAGACAGAATATACTGCATAGGAATGGCTATTTGGGCCTCTGAAATACTCACAGATAGTAGCTATAACCAAGGCACTGCACTGATGCAACAAACATGAAACCTGTGAATGGTGAGACTCCTGAATCAGCTTACCGAGGCTTTATACTAAGAAAGCTAAAATGCAACCATAAGAGATACCCTGTGGCAAATCAAAAAGTAAATAGCAGACATGCAGTAGTATAATGGCAGTATGCTGTGATAACACACACGTTTCAGCTGACAATGATTAAACATGGGCTAACTGATCAGGATGCTCTCCCTTCCCATGACTCTGGTTTGGAAGTTAAAAATTTATAAAGAGTGCGATGGCTTGCAGAGAAAAAAATAGGCCAACAGTTTCGCATATGATAGGTTTCTTCTCCTGGTAATACACTGGAATCATCAGACACAGGTTGAAAACAACACAGGCCATAATAATTAACAAAGCGTATCTAATCTAATCACATTCTAAGCTAGGCTGCACATTCAGTACCATTGTGGCTGGGGATACATATAACCAGGGCAAGAATCTACCTTTTATCAACAGGATACTCTGTCTGGTCCATCTACTGGAAAATTCACCAGCCGCACAGATTTTTACAAATGGACAGCTCTAGTCAATGGATGGTTACCTGCCAAAGCACAAAATAGACTGAATAATCTCAGTAGCCACAGCCACAATTGACCTGCATTTGACTGATGGCTAGAGTTAAATTAAAACCTGGATATGCTTGAGGTCTTCAGCACACTCACTGGCTACAATGAAATATGGAAATGGTCTAAGGATATCAGCCAGACAACACAAGATAACACCTGACAGTGCTTATCTGGCCATATGATATATGTATGTTGCTTTAGTTGGGGTGTGATTATTTTGAAGAATCTCACAGGTATAAAAGCAGGTAAAAAAAACAGGTATACGTTATGGCAAAAAGGTGCTTTTAAGTATGCATAGGATAACAAACTCTTAGGCCTGCACCAAACGGGCTACATTCAGTTGGTAGCATCAAAGGATTACTGCTAGCCATAATAATAGATAACTTCCTCACCAAAATTTACAGAATGATTCACCACAGCAACCCTGGATGAGACAGGAAATCCTGGCCTGTGGGGCTAGTTGCTAATGCAGACACCATCTTGATAGGGAGTGTGAATGACTAATATAGCAGATCAGTATTTTCCATACCCAGGGTACAGTCTAACAAATATAGCCTCATGCTCAATCACAGTCACTCGGCCTGCCTTGGGTTCAGTCTCAATAGCCATTACCCAACAATGGAAGGATCTGGTGAGTCAGTGGGGAAGACTTTGGTGGCCAAATATCATGGGGGAATTAGTGTTAGCTCAAGCGCATAAGCACACAAATATTTCTCTGCTGGACTCTTGCTGTCAGTGTTTTGCGAGAGAAGCTCTGCACATTCTGCTGACTATCACTTTCAATTTGAGAAGTGCATCATTCTGACAAACTGCATCGGATGTCAACTATGAGGGTGTGGCCAACATATGCTGCAGATCCAAAAGTATTATGTCAGATACATGAAACGGTTGATCATTACAAATACACAGTGTCCAGTTAGTCTGTTAATATTAAAGGTATAAGTATGACTCGTCATACAGCCAACTTGAGCACTGACTAAATCTAAGTGTATCTCAGAATTGTACTTGCTTGAACCAGTGAACGCCTGTAAAAAGTACACATAAAGTGCTTGTGTGTGCATGCCAGTGCTTGTATGAAATAACTTACCGATGCCATAGGCTTTGGCAAACAGCCACCGTAGGTTGGCATCTATTTTTGCTCTAGCAGAATCATACATCTCCAGTGGTACAACTTCCATTGCGCCCTCTGCAACCCCGGCCAGATCTACTTTCCTCCTGGTACTGTCCCCGCCAGCACGCAAATCAACGTCCATCCTTGTGGGAAAACAAAAAAAGTATAATGATTACACAGGCTGCCTAAACATGCTAACTATACATTTGACAAGTGGTGGAAAATCCCTCATACTTTTAGCTAATAGCCACAGCAAACTAGTAATACATTGAATTTAAAGAAAGCAGCCAAATAATTCATCAAGCCATCAGGTATCCACAAGCTGCCAGACGAGCAGCAACCCCCCATGGCAAAGCTTGAGCAAGTGACTGAACACTCTATTGGAGTGAATCTTCAACCAAAATTTTGTTGTTTGGTTGATGATGATGGAAAAACAGCCGTCTGTCTCAGATGGTGCTCTTAACAGCCTTTAAGTGGTTATCTGGCTCAGCATCTGGTGATTAGGCCAATATGAAAGTAACATCCTGATAATACATCACTTCCATCACTACGAATGCTTCGCAGTAAGATGACAGTGACATTTTTGCATTATCTTGAACTGATCCTAAACATATGCAACAATTGATCAGGTTTAGTTGAAATGAAACCCTCCTGCCATGTATATAGCTCCCAAGCAAAAATAGAGCATCCAGGACAGGATGTGGAAAACAAAAACTAAGGCCTTTGTGTGCACTGTGGCACACCACCCACAGTGTACTGGACTAGCAGTTGAGAGTAAAAGATGTCCAGTGATGGACCACAGAACTTTTTCTCACTGTCAGCACATTATTAGTTTAGTTTCTAAAACCATTTTACATGCAACACGCACATTTTCAAAGGGTTTAGCACTGCAAAATAACAACTCACTGTGAAATCTGACAGCCTGTTAATGAAGCAGGCTGCTCACACCCTGATATTGATATATGCAGTGAAAATAATATTATCTGTTTAATTTCACTTTGATCCTTTCCCAGCAAAAATAGCTGTCAGCTTGACCAGTACAACAAGACTACACGGCTGCAGCATCTATGATGATAGTATGTTGATTCTGCACTAACACATATGCATGCACCTTCTTCATTTTATCCCAATTTGTACGCGTGAATGAATTTAGCTCGTTTCCATTACTTAAACAGTCACAACAGCTGACATTACCTTTATATTATGCTACCCCTAAGTTAGAACACGACCATGCAATACTGTTGCTAGGGTCCAATAGCTCAACGCTGGGTTGCAGGACAGCCTGGCGAACAACTCCTGGTCACAGAAACGTTAATAAACTTGCATTTTCATAACTTCACTAACCACTGAGCTAGTGTTAGCTAGTAAGGTAAACGGTTAGCTTTGCATTAGCTAACGTTAAGCGGCTATGCATGAAATAGCAAACGTTAATCTGCCATCAGCAGCCAACCATTAGCTTGATGCTCCTCACTATAACGTTAACGTTAGCTTGGGCCAGTAACGTTACTGCATTCATCGGCCCAAGAACAATCAGCACGTTTAAGTTGCCTTGACGTTAGCTAGGTACTCGGGTGGGTTTTTAACGTTACCTTGAAAGGTGTGGTAACTGTTATATCTCCCAGTTACCCTTCAGTTCCTTCGATGTAAACAATTAACCAAGGACTAGCCTCACTGTGCAGTGGCCTGCTGTGGTTAATATACACCGACGGCAGCAACGCATCATAGCCAGCTAGCTAATGCTAGCAGTGAGGCGAGTCTCAAACGTCTTTTCCCAGTAACACAGCCCAGTTCGCGGCCTGTGTGACAACCGCTGCAAGGTAGACTTTTTGTTGGAACAAACGCCGACCAGAAAACGACGGGTGACCGACATAAAGACACGCAACGCCCGAAACGCTTCTTTTCGGATCTATCTTTCTGTGTATTGCCTCATGTTAGGTCAGAGATACAGTCTGTTGGAGGCTATTGCAGCGGGTCGGCAGCCTCAGAGTGTAGCGCCCTCCCATACAAATGTAATTATCAGTCCCAACCGCCGTAAAGGCTGCGACTACGCCTGCGTGATTACCGTCCAGATGCACTGTGAACCACTATGTCCACAACATATTCCCCCATTTACATTTGATTACTTCTTATCTATTTAAACCTTGACCCTGATTTTTACCACCAAAATAATTTGATAGTTTGTTTTTTTTTTTTTTCATTAAGGACTCAAACTGATCCGTGTAGTTTAGGGTGAGTGAGAATAACTAAAAATGCATGTCTAGCAGTCAATTCTTAAAGTTTAGTGTCTGATTCGGTACAAAGTAATTTAATGCAAATATGCCCTCTTTTTGGTCAAGGAGCATGATTAATCAGCTCGCCCTGTCGGCTGTCTTGGTGACATTTTGACCAATGATGTCCTCTAGCGGTAAAAGTGTGGTAGAATTATGAATCACTGAGGCATTGGACTTTTTCGTAGACAGGTAGCAAACTAAATATGAACGACCATTATTATTATTATTATTATAAGCAGTAGTAGTAGTAGTAGTAGTAGTAGTAGTAGTATCAGTGTTATTATATGTCTTAGATTTATTTTAAAACTCTCACTGAAAGAGGAAATGTCAGACCACTGATGATAGAGTTTATTACTGGAGAGATTAACGTAACATTATTTTTTTCATAGTGAACCAATTGTGGCATTCATCATTGTCGCAAAATCCTGTTACAAAAATAAATAAATAAATAAAAAATACGCTCCTGGTGAAAAACAAAGGTTGGTGGCATCGTGATGTCACTGCCTGGGTGGTGACAACGACATAACACCCCAGTGCAGTTCAGCTGAGACCCACCCAGCAATCACTCTCTATAGGTCTGGATTTAAAAATGCATCAGAAGACCTGCCAGTCCCAATGGGGGGCGCAGAGCTCCACCTGCCCGGTTATTCGCATTATTTGCATGTTATTGTATTGCTGAACTGAGGGGGGGATCGAGGAGGACAATGCAGAGGAGGGTGAGGAGGAAACATCCTCCTCCTCCTCAGATATGTCAAAGCCTGAGCAACAGAAATACGACTATGCTGAGATCAAAAGGGAAATTGCAGAGAAGATCTAGGAGGAGGTCGTGGAGGAAAAGCATGGACAAAGAACATAATGAAGATCCGACTTCTTCATCTATGGACCTTTTTGATTGACAGGGGTGAACCCGGAACTTTCTTTAACCTGGGACTTGACAGAGAAAGCAAAGTCCAGGTTCTGCTTTTTGTTCGTTTTCCACTGTATGGAGAACCAGGCTTGAAGAGCAGGAGGTCCCTCAAGGTTGATGTTTTTGTAGTCTTACTTTCTCCCCCCACTGTTTGCCACTGTTTGCTGCCCCAAAGACAAAAGCTATGGATTTTTTAAATATTGTTGTTTTTTTTCATTGTAACCACTTGTCTATAACATTTTATTATAGACCTATTACATTTTTCCCCCTAAATGATAGATTGGTGTTTCTGAGGGTGCCTCAGTGGCTCACTGTGAGGACCGTGCACCATGTGGTGCTTGGACTGGGCTGTGGCAGCCTGGGTTCAGGTCCAGCCTGGGCCCTCTGCTGTGTGTTGTCCTCTTTTTCTGCCTTTCCTGTCTCTCTCTGCTGTGACTGTCTAGAGCAGCAGAAATGCCCCCAACAAATCTTTAAAAAAAAGTAGATTATATGTCCCATCCTGAGCTTGGCACATGGTCTGGGGAGGCGTCGCCCACTTTGGACTGAGGCATTGGATATATCCAGGGTTGGACAGGATCTGCAGCACGGTGTTAGACCCTCAGAGGATGATGTGCTTGATCATTGGACTGTCATTGTGTTCCTTAGATTTCTGGTGTTGGACTGGTATCAGTCTGGTCCAACTGAGAGTGCACTCATCCAGTGACATCTAGTGATGGTGGCATTGCTCCCTACATTACCTTTTTATTTTTTTTTTTTAAACTGTGCAACTTAACTGGAACCATGTTGCCAGTGTGCGAACTGGGCTTATCAAGTCTGACTTACATCAAGAACAAGTACAGGGTGCGACTGAAGGCTGTGGACTAGGACCTCCGTTTCTGCCTCTCATCCCACTAGAACAAGGCAGCTGTTGGCCGTCAGAGGGATGCAGTGTGTATGTTTTCAATACATTTTAGACTGAGGTGACTTGAGATTTTGCATACTTTTAAAGAGTGTCATGACTGAAAAAAGTCTAGAAACAATGGTCTAGAGTGCCACAGTCACTTTTCTGCTGTCAGAGGAAGACTTGTATGAAGAAGTGGCAACTTGTGAAGAAAATGGATTAAACAAAACAAAACAACAAAAAAAAAAGACTGGCACACAGATCCCATTTCCACATCTTCACTTCAGAGTCCAGAGCCCTGTGGCTGTAGAGGGAATCCTGACAACTGGGTGGATGGTGGAGTTGCTGAGGGATGCCAGGTCTTGGTCTTTTACGATGTTTGATAGTAATGGACTTAGCACTGTTTCTATGATGTCTCACCACCAAGCGTCTTTATTAGATTGTTACATGTAATATATGTTTGTTCATTTTGTCAATTTAAATAAACATTTTCAAACTATTTAAGTTAACTGTTTTACTTAGATTAGAGTACATCATGCCATTGTATTATTTTTTAATAAGGTACCAAGGTATAAAAAACACAAAACTCAAAATTTTTATTTTGGAATTTCTTTCTGATTTTTTTTTTTTTTTTTTTTTTTGTCAGTA
>OMLB01027591.1:0-20252 GCA_900302555.1 Myripristis jacobus | reverse complement strand
TTAAACCGTTTGGACTGCATCTGAGGCCAGTGGGCGTGCTGGGACTTTGTACAGCCAGTCACCACCATATGAACACATTAGCAGGACCAACAAAACTGTCTAACATCCAATCTAAGTCCCTGGGTTCAATGAAAAAGTATTGGCTGCTTTGCCTCTGTTCACTCAGCCACTAACTATCCTTATGTCCATTCCTGCATCCAGTGATCATCACCATGTGTGCTGACTGTGGCCCCCGAGTCTGATGAGGATGATTTTCCGTAGATGGGATGATTAATGTGCCCACTCTAAGATCCTGAGTGAGATTGATGCTGCCCGCTATCCCCTCCACGCCTAATCTTTCATCCTTACAGTAAATATGACACAATGTCCATATGCATGCGAAAACACCCTGATTAGGAACAGCTTGCATATCCTCGTCCCTTTTAATGATTACATCCAAAGGCTCTCTTTCAGTCAAACGCGTGCTTCCCTTAATGAAATTAGCCCGATCGCGCTATCTGCCTCCTCTGTGCGTGAGGTAAGGAGTTTCCACGGGGGTCACTCGGCTAAGTAACCCTCGTTAAGCAAGTCCCATGCAAATGAGATGCAAATCTGGCTAAAACGGAACACTGGTTAATTTGGCCTCCTGACACTGCAAACAGTCAAGGGGGACCCAATGCAAATCGCATGCAAATGACAACTGGCTGTCTTTGTCTCTGTTGGCTAAAGGGTATGGGCCTACGGCTCCGGGTTCACGTCTAGCTTCATCTATGCAAATATTTGATGTTTCCAAGTGGAACTAAAGAAAGTAAATACCCATTAGAGAGAGGTGGGTGGGTGGCTGGGTGGCTGGGGGGGTTCACAACAGGTCACGAGGCTGTCATCACAACAACTGAGGCATTATACACCCACACCGCGTAGCCGGTCCAAGAGAGGAAAAATACAAACCTCAAACCAGCGAACAAGAGGGAAGTAGACATTTCATTCCAACCACTTCACATTACCAAAGCCAGGAGTCAGCTGTGTTGTGTGTGTGTGTGTGTGTGTGTGTGTATGGGATCCAGCAACTCCTACATCAACTGGAGCGCTGCCTCATGTCCAGACAGAGATCGAGGCCTATGGAGCCTACACAGCAAACTGGCAAGCCTTCCACAGTGTCTGTTAACACTTGACAGAAGAAGAATCTACAGCCGGCGTCTCCTCCGAAGAGGTCAAACCGTTGTCCAAACAAGTCCCTAAAGACAACGTGGCGCAGGAAAAACACTTCCTCTAATGTTCGATCCATGCACCGACCTCCAGTATTTCTGCAGACAGGAGGTGTTGATTATTGATCGCTCTCCCGCCTCAGATGGTGGAAAGTAACTTGTTGCAACCTGAGTGGATTATCAGTGTTTTCCACTTCCATGGAGGTATTTCTGCCTCTGCTTAAGTGAGTGTCACTCTTAGGCATAAAAGTTGGCCTCAGAAATGGTCATGTGTAGACTTTATCTCCTGTAATTGGTTCCATAACTTTGTTGACAGAAGATAAAATGCATGCCTCAGCCTGAAGTGACCTGTTCACAGCACATCAGGTAATCAGGTCATGCATTTTCACTGCAGGTGAAATGGAAGAGATCTTTCTTTAGGAAGCACTCTTTACCATGTACTTGAGTATTTGAAGTCAAGTGGATACTTTAACTTTTACTTGGAATGTAATTTGCTCTTGCATGTAGTAAAGCACTTGACTATCTTACTTGGCATGTTCTCATGAAAGTAGCAAAGTGCAAATCATTTATGTGGACTAAAGTACCTCTGCATTAGTAAAAAATGTCAGTACTAGTTCCACCTCAGCCTATCAGTTCAGATGGACCCCTAACTTTAGACTGATCAGATACTGCGTACGGCTGGGGGTGTGGCTGCATGTTTTTGTGCACTGCACGTGTACTGTCATGGTAACCTGTGCATCAATCTTTGCATCCTCTGCACAGAGGCCACCTCAGTTCCACTGCACGGCAAACAAGTGCACCTATCTCTTTGGTGTACTCTGCACACTATGAGTTACGCTTGATGAATCAAACTACTCCTGTCCCACTCTCTCACTACTCGTTTCATTCATAAACCCAAAATGTTGCAGAGGCTACGGATTGGCTGAAGAGCGCGCTACGCAAAAAGACGGCGCACTCTCAGCAGCCAATGAGAAGCAAATAGTACTCTCTCTCTCTCTCTCTCTCTCTGCTGTTTTCATGCTCCCTCTTTAACCCTCTCTTTCTGGCTCCCTCTCCTTCGTTTTCTCTTTCCCTGCCTCGGTGCATAACAGCAATGAAATAACAGTCCGGCCACAGACAACGCAGCACAGAAGCAACTAGTTTTTTTTGGAGCTGGACTCTGCAGGACAACCTTGTCGGTCCATAGGTTCAGAAGGCTGCACCTGCTCGGAGTAATTCCCAAACCCCCCCGAGGGAACAAGTGTTAGTGGTGACTTAGCCCTTAAAGTCCAGCTATCTATGTGTTTGTCTCTGTGCTTTCAAACCTGCTCCGTCATTTGCTTTTAGGTGACAAGAAGCACTCTAAAAATGAAACTCAATCGACTGATTGATTGGATGATTGACAGCCATATTGACTGATCTTTAACTAAGCCCTCCTGAGACGGGGGAGCGGGCTGACGTCAGGCCTAATTCAATACGACCCCATTCAATATTCACTTTGTGTTTTTTTCATGTGCAAATCAAGTCTTTCTAGCACAGAGGGGGCAAAAAAAACAACAACAGAAACGACACACAGGAATCAATAATAGCAGTGATCCAGTGACTTTCCATGAACTTAAGTGTGTGTGCCAGTGTTTGTGGGGAACTGGGTTAAAGGAGGTTTGAGTGAGATTTCGAGGTTCAATACTGCCATCTATGGAAAGGTCTGGATGCTGCAGCCTCCTACTGGATTACATCATCATGTTGAGGGTGCTGCTGTGTTTTCTAAGGTGCTGCGGCTCAGACAAAGAGAAGCAGCTTGATAGATGATGGATCCACTAAAACACAACGTGTCTTAGAAGTCTAAGAGGAGGGCATATAAGGAACGCAAAGGGATGCCAATTCAGGTCCTCAGGTTTCTTCTTACATAAAGCTCCAAAAGGATTCTCTTGCAGATGTCCGGCACAACCATCAACTTCGCAACTAGGTGACTTGGCTTGGATCAAGAGTGGACTTCACCAAGACTGTAAATCAAGGTTGATGATTGGTTAACTGTTGATGAAAAGCAAGAAATTACCGAAAACAACAATAAGCACCGGTTTCCTCTTCAGTTCTGGTTCAAGGTGTTGTTTTTGTGTCTTTATGCTTAGCGTTTAGAGAAGTTTTCCTAAGAAACATCGATTTACCGGTGTATTTGACAGTGGCTTAGCAGCAAATGTCTTTCACATCACCTCAAAAATCGGGAAACTGGGTACAGTCCTTGAGACAGCCATCCTGTAGTTTGCTTGAGGAAATGGTAATCAGGTCAGAGGAGCTAATAATGTCAATCAAACCTGGGTGCTTAACTACTTTTTCCACTCCTAAACTTCCAACAGGCTGCTCTATTGATGTTTAACAGGCCTGTTGGAGTTGCAGATAAGGGGATCAAGGCAGGCACTTTCATGTGGCGTTCAGTTCTGCCTTTTCTAACAGTCAGCCTGTTAGCGAGGCTGAGCTGATCCTGCAGTTCAAAAGGTAATTCACAGACCAGCTGTAATCCCTGAAAAACTAATCAGATTGCATGTTGAAATGTATCCCAGGCTGATTATGGTGATTTTATTTCAGACACACTCAAGCCGCCATGTTGACAAGCATCTGACTTGCTGGCAAAATACTGAATCCCTACCAGCTCCATTGGTGCTCTTCCATATCTGATATGTATATATGATCTCTATATATGTTCTATACCCCTGATGTTTAAAAAAAATAAATTCTAAGAAGCCTACACTTGAATTCTTAGAATTGCTTTTCAAGTTTACTGGTGTGCTTAAGATGTGTTTTGCAACTTTCATTCTCCACTACCCATCAGTTTGATCATAAAATGTCTTCAATGCCCTGGTTTGGTATAACTGCCACTGTGTTTCAACATATTGATTATAGATAGGGCCTTAGAATAATTCCAGCCTGATGGCCATTCACAAAATTCAATTCCCAGAAAATGACGGCTGACACTTTGTCATATAGCTTCAAAACACCCTCACCACCACTTGGTGTGACTGTTAGCCGGTGGTTCTGTGGGATCACACTGCCTCCTAATGTCTACATGGATATTACACCAAGGGTTACCCAGTGTAAGACTTACAGTGTTATTGGGATTACATGGTTAGTTTTCAGCAGCCTTCCCCAAACATCAGCTGTCCATATTTCCATTTGTCCTGATCGTGTAGGTCTTAATCCACTTCTATTCATTTTCAGTCTTGCCTAAGAAAATTGTTTTCATGTATGCACCAACTGGAGTAATTACATACTCAATGAAATATATATGTTTTTTCTGCCTCAAAGGTCATCAGTCCAGTAGGGAAGCGGGGGGCCTGTGCATCATCATGTCAGTCAGCCAGTCAGCTCTTATTGTCAGAGTTTCACCTCTGACAATCTATCTGGTGGATCACCATGAAATTTGGTGCCAATATTCATGTTGGCTAGAGGATGAAACCTGTCAATTTTGGTGATCCTCTGGCCATCGCTCTTGCAGCAGCAGCAAGCCCAATGGCACATCTTGATTCAGAATAATGCCTTTGTCATGGGTTGATCTGATTTTTGAACTTAGGGTAAAAGCTATCAGCAGAGAAAATATTATTTTATTTAAACTCTATATGCAACTACATCAAGACATAATGTGACAAACCACTGTCGCTCTAGACTCACTGTCCATTACATTGTAATCTGATAAGAAAACAAATCTACTTTTAATTAAGAACAGATTATTCCAATGAAATGTATGCTACCATAGTCAATTTATTTTTCATCAATATTACTTCAGTCAAGGCCAAGATAAATGAATGGCAGTGAATCAGCGCTCCAGCAAGGGCACAGGGGCACTGATGTAGCTTGTTCGCATTTACATGGGGTTAAGGCAACTGAAAAGTATACAATGCATGTTACACTAAAGTAAAGTACCTCCTTGAAGCTGCAGACCAGCGCTTGCCAAGCATTTTGACAGAGGTCCAAGGGGACAAAATAAAACACTGATGATGGGCACTGTTCCAGCAGAACGCTAGTGGGCATCACTAATCATTAAGGAACAAGCAGAGGAAAGATTTGTGAATATTATATCATCATGCTCATATGTTTCAAAAATTAATTTACTCCTTTGACCTACTGAAACTGCATCAAATCATATACAGAATATATTGCTCACTGGAAACATTGCTCTGCAGTATTTCAAATGGGTCAAAATGCTAAGTTTAATCTTTACAGTTTCAAGCCGTCTCCTATAGTGAGACATTCCAAAAGTTTCTGAAAGTTGACATTTTATCTAAGAAGTGCTGCATGCTGGACTGGATGTACATCAAAAGAGAGTGGAACGCAATGATTTCTGAGAAGTCGAAATGTTGTTCCAAGTCTCATTCTACCAAGTACACGTCTGCCAGTGAGCAAGGAGACATTAACATACTAAATCTTGGCATGCAGTTTGAAGCGGTGTTCTCTCCCACGCAAACAGAGTACAGCTCATATTGGGGCTGTCACACAGAAAGATAAAGCTGTGAGATCTTCTAGTTGAGTCAAATGCTGAGCACAGTCATGTAGTCCTGTTACACCAACTGTGTTTTCCAGTGCTTAACAGAGGGCCAGCAATTTATTTTCTCAAAAACTGAAACAGGTAATTGCATTCCATTGGATTAATCACTAAAACCTATTTCCAGTTATATTCAGATTACATTGACCATACAATATTAAGGTAGAGAACTCCAGTGAACTACTTCAGTGTCATTTTAAACAATGGCCAGCCAAACATGCAACTATAATAAACGATCATCTCATGTTGTGCATACTCGCCAATACTCACAATAAAAATTAGGTTGAACACTTTTAAAAGCTTCACATAGTCTAATTTTTGCAGTTACTGTTGACAAACTTCAGTGTGTGCGGGCTCTGGCGCAGACTTTGAGTCCTGCATGAGCACTCTCCAAGTCTGCAATCCTAGAATTTGCTTGAATGGAATGCCCCGCAATCCATCCTGTTGTGACATTAAACTGGGACGGGAAATCCCGGTGTAAAGCTAAATGGGTTAGCAAATTGTGTCATTTCAGGCCAAAACTTCTTTCTGAGAAATAAGAGGTAGGGAATATCTTCTTGAATTTCAGTGGCAGGAAAATTCCCATTATCTATTTTTGTCAAACAAGTGTTCCTTTCCTGGTTATTAGTTTATAAACATGACAATGCCAATTTGATACAATTATGATATAAAACAAAACACTATATTTAACAGATGGGAAGATAACCATATCCTATAGGTAAGTTATTAATGACAGCGAATACTTAATCAGCTACACAAAATATTTTACACATATAACCAGAATTTCAGTATGTATTGAAGAATATTTTTTTGCAACACAACCCTCAGGCTTACTGAGCTTATCTTATTTATCAATGACTTCATATATTTGACCGACACTTAGAAGGGATAAGTGTCAAGGACTTTTCAAACCCTTAAACATTAGGATTGGGCCTAGAAGTAAACCCCCGCCCAGGTTTAACAGCAAGGACATCCTACAGATTTATATTTATCAAAGACTAAAATAAGTAGAATGGAATAATCTTTTCAGAAATCGCACCCGGACACCTGGTGAAAATAAAATGCTGGATAGCTTTTATTGCCACACACACTTTTTTTTCTTCTTTGTAATTCAAACATATCCAAGTCACACAAAACAGTAACACCTCAAGGTACATCAGTGTAATTCACAACTCGAGCCCTGAACAAAACACAAAACTACAAACAGCTTGATGAAAAGGGACTGCTGTCTGAAAGACAGACTGGGGTGTCAAGGATCTATGTCAGTAAAGAGGGCTCAGTGTTCAAATGCTGTAATAAAAACTTTGAACTCAAGTCACAAGTGGGAACTGGTGCAATACCTCCAGCTGTATGGAAAAAAAAGAAGCATCAATAGAAGATTGTACTGCACTGCTTCTTCAGCACCTTACACATCTCAGGGGCAAAACTGACTTTTTAAAGAGAACTATGTAAACTAGTGTTGAACTGCACAAAAACTATCCACTGTCACGAAAAGCTGACCATAGAACTTACTAACACCTATACAATTAGCTGTGACAAATGGGATTTTTCACTTTGGTACTGCAAGACAATGAGCGGAAACAAAAGCGTATATTCCAAAAATGGCTAACCCATATTGATATCAAAATGGGCAAAGGATCAAAGCACTATGGGGCAGGGAAAAATGTAGTTGAGAGGAAAGGCAGGGCATGGATCCAGTTATTGCAGTTTGATACAGTACTTGAATGACAGGACAATAACCAGATTTTACAGTGTTGCAGAAAAAGCCATTTAGCCCTTTTTCTTTTGGGGACAACATTGCAGAAGGCATGGGTTTTGTTTGGAGAAAAGCTATTTTTTCCACACTCTATTTGTTTCACCAAGTGTGTTGTCAAGTATATCAGAGTGTAATTGGATTCAACTGGAAAAATCAATGAGTCATGACAGGTGGGTGGGGGTAGTCTTTTATGGTGCCTCATTGCAAGAAATCACAAGAATGCCCACAGTTGAGTTAAGTTTCTCCAAAGTCCTCCAACCATCAACAGGCTGAAGTCCAGCACATTGTAACAGTCACAACTAGTCTCACCCTGTTACGACTGGGGGAAAACGGCATGGCTACTTTGGTTTCTATTTAAGTTAGTACCTTCAGGTGATAACCACAAGGCCTAACTTCCTGTGCAGGGATGGATGAGGCTAGTGTTAAAATGGCTTTCAAGTGGGGTTTCCATTTCAACATACATTAGCTGTTCAGTGCCTCATCATGGTTTGGATAGACATTTGCAGAAAATGGCACAGACCTGAATTAAAATCCAAAACTGAATCTTTTTTGTGCATTTGAAGTCTGAAATCGTCAACATTTCTCTTGTGGACAAAATGGCAGCATAAACAAAAGAATAAATAAAAAGAAAATCAAATTGCCCTTTGCTACTAATTCAAGGATAAAAGCTAACCATTTACAAATTCCACCAATGAGAGAGGACTGGAGACTGGGATGGCAGGGTAATTTCAAAATCAATAAAATGTTGGAAGAACATCTATTTACACATTTCACTTTCTAGCATTTACTGTATAGTTTTCCAAAACACCAAACAACTTGTATTGCTCACAATGGCTAATGTGAGCATTTATAATAACGTCTCCCTAAATATCACTATGAAAAGCCCTTTCATCTTCTAAAAACTAGATGGTGGACACTTGAAATGTCCATGCTCTTACACGTATCTACAGTTGTTCCCTCAGCTTCATAAATTCAACAGTATTACAGCAGGGCAAACCTTACTCGGGTTCTTGCACAGACCTATGGGAAAACGGGGCAAGGAATTGAACATGAGTGATGTGAGCTTTCTTACTGGTATCCAAGAAGTACTGCAGCAATATTCTGCACAAAACATTGCCAACAATAAAAGGGACTTGAAGAGTAACATGTGAAAAGCTGAAAAATTGGATCTGTCACACAGGAAATGAACCAATGGGGGAAGTCAACCAACTCTCAAGATACAACATTTCACTTGAAGCAAAAGTGACGAGGGCCCTGAGAAAAACTATGAAGCCTAAACTGGGCTCATACTGAGACTGAGTAATAACTGAACAAATTGACTTTGGTTGCAGAGGCAACACAACCTAGGCAGGGTTCTCGGCCTATTCAGTGCAAGGACGTGTGAGACTAACTCTTGGTAAGGAGGCACACAATTTGATTCAATGTTCATATTCCTGAATGGCAGTATAATTAAGACAAAACCAAACATGAGCAATACTTCACTACTATTAATCACACAGTTGCAGTGTGCTCGGCCATCCTCGCATGCCGAATCTTTTCTCATCTCTAAAGTTATGCACAAGTTTAAACACTCAAGTGTCACAACAATGACTTTGGAGTATTTCGCTAGGTGTGGAAGATCAAAATGCAGCTCCGAATCACAACTCCAGACGAGAATTATAATCCTCGGGTTCCTCTGGATTGCGACAGGTCCGGCCCATGCCACTGTTGGGTTATGCACGAGTCCTGTGTTGGGACCGCGAGACTTGGACTCGGGATGTGCACGCTAGATCCCATGAGAACTTCTCCCAGACATGTTAATGGCTTGCAGCTAGGATCGGAAGGGTTTGGTTTGACGACATGCCTGTCAGTGTAAGCCGAAAAGACAGGGCAGAAGCCATAAGAAGATTTCGCTTAGTCGTTAGATGTAGAGGACATGGCTTTTACAACAGTGCTCCAATGAGCTGTTTTTAGGGTAACAACACTTCTTCCACACACCTGAGCATCGGTAAATCCAAGTTGGTTTCTCTAGGGTACACAAAAGCATATTCAAATAGACACTCCCATAAAGTCAAATTAGCGTTTTCTTTTCCTTTCATGTTCGCCCTTGATATCCTGTTTGTGCAAATACAGCCACTTCCTCCAAACGTCTACCTCCCGAGTCCTACAGGGTGAGGACGGTTCAGATAAGGGGCATGTCTATGGGCAGTTGGTCGAGGTCGACGGAGGAGAAGAAGTCAGTGATGCCCTCGTCCTCGCCCAGGCTCAGGAGATAGTCCTCCCCTCCGAGAGAAAGGGGCAGAGGTTGGGTGAGGGTGACAAACGTCTGTTGGTCTTCGGAGGGCTGTTGGAGCGAGGTAAGGGAAGTGGGAAGTGGGAAGACGGGGGTGACAGTAACTGGTGTCGAGCACTGCGTTAGCCCGGACAGTGGGCTGGAGGAACCGTTACTGCCATGAAAGTGATTCGCACCGCCTGGAAAGAAAAGAGGGGCAGGGAAGGGAACGGAGAAGACAACAAGGGGAAAGAAAAGACGATCGATGTGGGCAGGAAAAGCCAATATAAGACTGAGACAACGACCCAACATGGGTTGATATAAATCAGGTCAATACTGGCAATTTATACAAAAGCTTAAGGGTCAGTCACATCCAGTGAGATGGAAATGAGTTTGATCGCACACTGTACAAACTGCCTACACGGGCTGTAGCCCATGACCTAGACAGCCCCTTATGTAACAATTTATAGGATTTCACAAGTGTGCATGAATATGCTTTATCAATATTGTAAGTACAACCTGGGTTACATCATATCTATCTTCAAAACCCCACTGGTCGAACCCTCATGTTAACGTTTGAGAACTAGAACAAAGAGTATTGCTTCTCCACCTTTGACAGTCTACATGTTTAGTCCTGTAAAGCACTGAAGCAATGAAGGGCCACTGAGATGCTATTAATGGAACAAGGTAAACAAATGTGAAATCAGGATGGCACGCAGGTGTGCATTGACATTCTAGTCATGTTTAATATAGTGTATTAATGAACAGTGCTTCAGCTGGCAATTTTACCTCCAACAACGAAAGCTGGAAGCGTATACTTTCACATGTCTGAGCCTTGATGCAAAGATAGCTCTGAACCAACAGTCAAGCTAATTTGAGTTTGGTCCCGACCTGGATCTGGGATTTCTGCCATCAGATGATTTAAGTTTTTGTTTTGTTTGTTTGTTTGTTTTTATAGATTTTTTTCCCTTAAACACAACCACTATACTGTTTATGTGCTGGAAATTAGATCTAACATCTAGAACCTGCTCATCAGCTGCTGAACAGATTGCATTCATGGGCCATTTTGTCAGAAAAATCAAATCTGGAAGACAAATGATAACAATTGCAGAGACTGCAGGTTTGCAAATTGATGAACTGTTTAGGTGCTTGGAGCTTTGTGCTACACTGAATGCCTTATACACTTTAATGCAATTCCAAGCAGGAACAACATATGAAAATGATGTTTAATATATGGGTAAATTAAGATATTGATGTGGCATTTTCCTTAAGAGCAGGAGCAAATTTCATGAGGTGGACGCCCCAAATAGACAGACAACCCATTCACAGAACTTCATTGTGTAAGATTTTGTAGAATGCATTATAGTAAGATATATGCTGTTTAGTACTGAACTTTATACTGCAGGGGGGGAAACAATAGTGCTGAGAGTGCAGCCTGTGAGCAGAACAATCATTCTGATGAATACCATAATAGGCGATCATTTCTAATGAACAAAGCTATACTGATAAGTACAATATCACTGTGGGGCCCTCCTGAAACCCTTTAAAGTTCTCGTACCCAACTATGAGAAGCTCTAGAAATTAGAATGAAATCGAACACACCTCTGACCTGCAGTCAATGCATACAAGTTCCATTTTCTTGTTTGAAAACACTGAACAAGAAAATCATGTTGGGATGATCTGACTGGTTCCTACTTTGCATAAAAGCAAGACCCAGTGATTCCAAACGGGCAGCAGCTTTGCCTTACAGCCGCTCCCATTCACTTTGTGTAAGAACGACAACACAAAAGCACCAGTGATGACACAAGTAGACTAGTCCAATACAAACTAAGCCTCTAATTAATTTTTGATGCTGGCTGGCTGGAGCATTCCTTCTAACCCAATCCACTACAGTGACTAGGGTCATTATTAGTGAGCGGCAGTGCAGGGACTCAGCTGTGAGTCCCCACACCGTTCTGTGAGGACCTGGCCTGGAAGCAGCCACAGGGTCTTCACGCACAAGGCTCACCTTGGGATGAAACTCGGATGAAGGATGAGGAAGACGAGGGGTGGGCCGAGCCATTTCCATTGGTGGACACGTGCAAGTGACCGCCGTTGATACCATTGGCAACAGAACCGTTTGTGTCATCAGAGGGGGTGGGGTCATCAGAACAGACAAACACATCAATAGGCCCCTGGGTGCTGCTCAGGTGGACCTGGAGGCCCTGTTCAGAGGACAGACGGACACAGCACTCGTATTTTACAACCTCTTAATTCTCACTGCTATCCTCTACTCCAAGCAGGTTAAAAAGCTACTGCAGGATTTTAAATTAACCTCTACCTGGTAACCCCTAACACATTGCAGAAAACACTGCAGTAAAAACCATTTAAGAAGCACTGCCTTTAACTGAAAAACAGTCAGAGCAGCAAAAAAAACTGGGAGTAAAGCTGTCTGTGAGAGGCACTCCACTCCTCTTCGCTGTATATCTGCCTGTGTGACAACTGAAAAACTGAAAAGAGTCGACTCAGTCAGATTGTGTCAAGCACACAATGTTAAAAATATCGGCAAAATTTCGAGCACAGACACATCACTTTTGTTTTCATAACATTCAAGTTAGATAGGAGCCAGTTTTCTGTGGCCTGCAGCCGGTGCTTTTTGTAACCACAGCTCCTTGAGAGAAAGCCTCAGGAAGGAGATTTAATTTTTGCCAATTTAAAAAGATATCAGGTTTGCCTTGACAGGTTTCCATGCTCCGTCTTAAGGACAATTATTTATGCACAGCAAATTTTTAATTCTAAACCAACAAGTATTATACTGTTGCAGCATTTGCACACCAAACAGTTGCAGTTTTGCAGAGACAACACATTTATAAGGCATTTGTTGAGCTCTATACAGAAAAAGCATACTTGTTTTCTCTGCCCTTGTTTATTTTTGTATTGTAAATATTGTCACACATTTTTAGATTATGTGTACAAGAGTGATGCACTTTTGGGATTGGATCTTATTTGAGATCATTTCTAAGAGCACAATGCAGTGTCCTGTTACCGCCGTTTGTCCAAAAGATCTTTTATATCAGATTCAGTGAAAATATTTTAAGAAAAAAATGGTGGAACTAACAAATGATAAGTTTGCTTTACCTCCTCTGGATGTGGGACCTCAAGTCTGGTCTCTGCTGGGGCTTTGATCACTATCACCGTCTGCTCTTTCAAGCTGGGGATCTCCTGGACATCGTCATACGTCAAATAGGCAAACGTGACACACATGGTCAAGGAGGAACACCCTTTTGTTACGAATCATTTTTGAGGAACAGCTATTGTATGTGCTTATCACACAATCCCCTGCCACCAAACAGCAGGCATTCAATGTCTGAGGCCGAATCAAACGGAAATAAAGGATATCTCTGACTGTGCCGGTCTGCAGAGAGCTGGTGAACCTGACGCGTACAGCTCTGGATCAGCTCGTCCAGCTTCCTCTCCTCGTCGCTGAGGTCCTGCAACACTTGATCACTGTCCACATTCAGCTGACTGCCCCTGTGCACAAACACACACACACACATCCAAGGGGCAACAGAAGATTAACACCATACCAACAGCTTCACTCAAACACATACGTACTAGTGGAACATTAGATTAGTTGAAACTTATGACCCCACTGGGCAAACTGGGTCATCCCAGCATTAAGGAACAAGATACAGAAAAGAATCAGACAAAAATAAAGTAGTGGGGCCAGTAAGTGCACCTGCTGAGCATGGTATAATACAGCAGGCAGAGACAGCATCTGGTCAGATCTACAGGTGGAACCAGCACTGCATGCGTGCGCACGCATTAGTGGCTGTTTCCATTATGAGAAAACAAAATTACAGAGATGTGTTCAGCTGTGCAAATATGCTTTGTACCTTCTCCCTTCACCAGCTTTATACATACTGGATATAGGAAAACATGTGCAGAGCATCAAGATGAGCAATGTTGGCCATAACCCAGCGCATTTTAAAGATGGGTTGGGGCTGATGGGCACGATCATCCTCCATGAGCGACTGACCACTGACTGACAGTTTAAAAGCCCCGACCAAAAAAATGTTGTAATTCCACTGTCTGCTGCTATATTATATTATATAAATTCTTTACCACTGTCATTTTGCATCCCATTCATGTATGCTGTAATTCATTCTGTACTGCAAGCTCTCTCGTCAGACTTCGGTCATGCCCACTTACATCCACTGGATGTTATTCTTGGACTTCTTTTTGATGAGGTGCACCCCCTCCAGGACGTTGGTGATGTCGTAGAGGCGTCT
The DNA here is from genome assembly GCA_900302555.1 of Myripristis jacobus. NCBI lineage: Eukaryota > Metazoa > Chordata > Actinopteri > Holocentriformes > Holocentridae > Myripristis > Myripristis jacobus. The sequence continues at coordinate 6,277 of OMLB01027591.1, read as the reverse complement.
TTTCTGGACATTGAGCTCCTGGGCGGCCAGGTTCAGGTCTACCACCCCGTCAGAGGAGCGGCCCAGCAGCTGCACGAACTTCTGGGTCAGCAGGCCGAGGGAGGTGTCGTATCGCGTCCTCTCCAGCGAGGACTTGGGTGCTGCTGAATAGATGAGGATTTTAAATTAAACAAAAGCCATGGAATTTTAAAAACAGCCAATTCCTTAACAATTCCCCAGAATATTACATTCAAACTACACCAAAAATAAAACAGTCTAATTAAGAGGTCGTGTATAACAGCAAAAATTTGCACTAGCCTGTTAGTTTAATCGTATTCACTTCACCTTGTGGCCACAAGACTTCAGTGAATTAAAAGTTTAACATTTCCTTGAAAGAGGGGGGAAAATTCCCAATCAATAATGGGAATACACAAGGAAATTGTATCCTGTTGTTTCTAAAAACGTTGCCAAGTTTCCCCAGTTTACCTTTCCAACCCTGTTCCCTGCTTTAAAAAAAAAAAAAACACTTGTCACTGTGGGACAAGTAACCCTTAGAGTACCAAAGGGTTCAGAGATTGCTGAGACATTCCTCATTCCTTTTCTTGTGTCCCATTCTGCCCCCGAGAAAACCAAGTCTTTGCAGAAAAGACAGAAGAGGAGTAACAGCTACACTGGAGTGTAACATCACTTGTGGGTTCGCAGTGCAGTTAGAAGTACAAACAAAAAGGAGACTCATGGCTGATAAAAACTAATTGGTAAGGGAACATGTGGACAGTCTCCAAAAAGGTGTCCAAGTGTGTCTAGATTGTAATTTGAAGAGCTTTAAAAATCACTGCAAGATCTGGCAAAACCTGGCGCAAAAACAAGAAATAATCAATACAGGGTGAGCACTGAGGACCAAAGTTCCCTTTAAGATGACACTTTGGTGACCTGCATCTAATAATTTCTCACACTGACCAACTAATGCTGTGTCTAATCTGTTAGTACTTTGTCCACTTAAATTTAGTCCACATAAGCGGGTTCCTAGGTTTTAGCAGCAAGTGGCAGTAAATGCTGGGAATCTGCCATAACTCAAGATTTAGTGAATCCATGTCTCTGATTGAAGACTGACACTGCATTCGCTTAAGTCCCCTTAAACTGGATAACAATAATCCTCTTAAAAAGAGAATACGGTGCAATTAAAGGGACAGTAAACCCAGTTTAAAAATGTGGATTTCTGTACTATCTTGAGCTTCATCATCCACTAAGATCTGAGAGCTCCCAATAGTCAAAAACTGTAATAAAATGGAGGTTTAGGGGCTTCATTTTCTAAAGTCATCTTTACTTTGGGGGTTTGCAGTAGCAGAGATGATGTGACAAAGTCCACACCTAACACCATCACAAGCCTATGCACAGCTCCAAGCAGAGGATATTATTATGATATTATGATTATTGTTACCTTGGTAAAACAACCCTCGGTATAATGGCGGATTTATAAAGTGGATATGCACAAAATAAATACATCAAGCAAGTTCTCAATCAAACGGGAAAGGGGGAGAACAACAACTGACGTCACCTTCTCATTAAATTATTCTTCTATGTTCACGTGACGCCATAACGGCACCATAATAGCCTACGCTGGTGTGAGCATAAATAGCTCAGTATTGGAGAATGTGTCACTTGGAGCCATTGCTGAAACACCAGCGGAGTCAGAATTTTATTAATTTTGTGCTAATGAGGAATAGATAAACACAGAATTATGTTCACATTATGTAAAACAGTCCATTCTCTGACACATTAGTGGTGTTAAAAACAATATTCTGGGTTATTTCTTACCATGAATTTAGTGACATCTTGCAGTCTGCATTGTTCGGAATGTTAAAAAAAATACTCTGTTGGAAGTTGTTTTTCATACTGCACTTGAACTAATAGCAGCAAGTGGATTGTTGTGAAGGGGAGAACACAATCCCCAGTATCTGCAGCTGGGCCGACTGTGTGCAGACACCAGCAGGATTCATGTAAAGGAGACGGACAACCTAGACCACTGGCACCAGCTTAAATACACTACTGAGTATCCTCTAAGCAGACCAAACCAAAATAATAAAACTTAGTTCTTGTATGTTGTTCTACTTTGTCCTCGCTAATGGACACTTTTTTTAAATCTTTTTTTTTTATCTTCTACAATGTCCCAGTCCAACCTCTATTCAGACAATCCATCCTTTAGGACTCAGCTTTTTCAAATTTGACTTACCTCTAACTTTGAGCCAATTTGTCACTGCTGGTCAGTTTCCATCAACAACATCAACGTAAAATTCCCAGTTGTGCTTACAAAGGCTTTCAAGAGGGAAATATTGAGCTCAAGTGTATTTTACACAAAAGTTTACTGCCAACGCCACCCAACTTGTGCTTTCATTTCATCAATGCGTAACATCAGTAAAGGCCGCCAATGAATTGAAACCAAATGGTGTTTACAGTGTGCAGAGGAGGTCTGAGCTGGCTTTACTGCAGAGGGTTTGGATATGCACACATTGTTTTGACTTTGTGTTCAGTGCTCTAATGGACCACAATGAACACTAACCCCAACCATGACCAAAGTGGAACTAAGTGACTAAATTGGAGAAAAAAAAAAAAGAAAAAGAAAAAAAAAAAACAGCACAAAGCCTTACTCTTTGCTCCCCTTGGGGAGGGAGATGCTGCGGGCCTCTTAGCTTTGGAGGTCCTGCCAACATCCTGGAGGTACTGAGGGTCACCGACGTCCAGCTCCAGCCTTCTCTTCGTCTGAGACAGAGAGAAAAAGAACTGAGCAGAAATCTAGTGAAGTGAAGAAACCTTGACACTTAATTAACTTTGGTTGGTTTGTAGTGTCTTGCTCATGGACACGTGGGCAGGTTGGAGGCTTTCCTTACTTGCACTTCAACCTGTCATGCATGCTCACTAGGGCTGGGACAACATGCTTATCTCCCCATTTGATACTATCACGACATGTGGGTGCTGATTTTATATGTATTGCGATTCTACAAGTATTGTGATTCCCATTACCATTTATTTTGATTTTTTTTTAAATTATGCTCAAGTTTGTGGAAGTAAAGTTTCATCCTAAAGGTCATTATAGGTCATTCTAAAGCGACGTCAAGTTTCAAAAAATGATCTCACTTCAATGAAATGGCTACTGTGGAGTCTAACATGATAACACATGAATAAAATGTGGTTCACTGAATCCACAAGAGTCTCAGCTTTCCAATCAAACCCAATTTATGCAACTCCAAAATTGTTTAGGCCCCAGTCTGCACAATTACACCTTTTTGCAATAGGCCAAAATAACACATTTTTACTGTATGCTAAAACCTGCATGGTGTGTGTCCCAAACTGCATAGGATTAGAATAAGGTGGGCATATCTGCAAAGGGGAGACCCATGTGTACCCAGAGACCCCAATTGGATTCAGATACCTTGAGGTCAGAGGTCATGGGACCCCATCAAAAATGACCATGACAGTTTTTCCCTCCCTGAAATTTCCCTAATTTAGGAGTATTTTCTCCCCTTACCAACAACCTAGCATGACAATGGATTCCTTAGGTTGTCTAGTTTCATACCATGTATTTGCTTTAAAATCAATTCAGTAATTTAAAAAAAAAGTTAAAAAAAAAAGAGAAAATTAAAAAGGAGAAGAGGAGAATTGCAATACTTGAGTGAACTAGTTTCTTCCCAATCCTAATATCCATATGAGCAACTCTACTACCATCACCCACTTGTAGATCTTGTTGGGGTGCAGATAAGTCTCCACTTTATGCTTCATACTACAGGATCATTCAGTTAATACAATAATTTTGTTTGCAATAATCTCCTTAAAGGCAATGGCTCGCAGGGCAGCCATTTTGGGCAAGATCATCAACTTGATCCCTCCTGCATCCACTTGAATGACTTATGTTTCAAGTGATAAAGAGCAATGAAGATATTCCTTAGAGAAACACTGAGTTTGTCTTATCCTGTGGAGCTGTTGCTGATTCACTGGCACTGAGGATTAACCTAGTGGGGGGACGGCACACAAGCCTCCTGTGTTTACTGGGAGCAGAGCCTCCCCATCCCCCCTCCTACAGTCATTCAACGCCTGATTCTCTGCCAATAAAAGTGCACATTCCCGTTTAAAGTCGCCTTCTTACCAGTGTGTCCCTTGAGTGACTGAGCAGTGAATGGATTTGATCGTCGTGTCAAACCTTAACCGATTTAAATGAGCATATTCCGAGCTGGCAGGAGAGGCGAGGCTTGAGGTCTCAACTTAAAACTGGCGTCAAGTTGCTGTTCATAGACAGGACACCGGAAGTTAAGCGGCATCGCCTTCAAAATAAATCCACGCCTTTTGCCCAGAAATGCAACTCCGTGAGGTGATACTGACAGCTCCTGCAGGAAAACCGGGTGCTGACAGCTACACGTCATACCAAGCAATTATAGAAATACAGTATAAACACATACATTCATAGTAAATAGTGATCAAACGTTGGTTATCCCACACTATTAAACGACTTTGTCACTCCATACTCAAAGTATTGTATATTTAAGATTGAATACTATGTGAATTCCCATCTAAATGTACGTTTTTGCGGTTTTCAGCTTTACATTTAAAGGACATTATTCCATTAGCATGTGCAAGTCACTACGCAGTTACAGTGTGAATTTCAGTTTCTATTTCAAGTACCATAACATTTTTAGCACAAAAATAAACACCGAGGCAGCTACACAACATGTTGGCATTATTTCATTCTTGCATTTACATTAGCTCCACTTCAGGATTAGGATCCAATAGCAATGCCTTGAATTTCACAACACCTAGTATTATTTTTGATAACTTAGTATTCAGTCACAACGCATTAGCTTTCATTTTCAAGGTAAATACTGCAACTTCCGGTACGGTCCTGTGTAAACCTGGCCAACTTGACACGGCTAACTGAAGTGACACTGCGAGTTAGCCCGAAGTGTTTTAAGCTGTAAAAGCAAAATTAATATCAAGACATCACATCGGCTCGTTCGGGTCACTAATTAAGCGAGAAACCTTATATATGTAACTACCAATAATAATTTCAGCAAGCCTCCTTGACCGATAGTAGTGTCTGTCAAAACTAAGCTGTGGACTAACCACAACCCTAACGTGAGTCAAGTTGAGGCAGGTAACACAATGTTGACACTAAATTCAAGGAGAAAAACGAGGCATTTCACCAGGAGCTGAGTGGTAACCCGGCTGACTTGTGACGGTCAAACTGCGGCGGAGTTAAGCTAGCAGCCGGTGTGGCTAATCCGCATCTCACCCCCCGCCTTGACCCAAACCATCACCGGCACTTTGCTAGCGACAGTGTTCAATACTGAGCTGTACTGATATGTTCAGTCTCAGATAGCAGGCTGTGGGGGCTTTGTGGCTCACCTGTGTCCGTGTGAGGTCAGCTCTCGTCCCCGTCCGTTTTACTGGCGGTCCGGTGGGGGTGGTGAACCGGGGAGAGTCGGTGTGTTCCGAGAAACTGACATTCACGGTGTGACCCGGACAGGACGAAGGGCTGAGGATGTGTACGTACGCACCGGGAGGGCAGTGCTCCGATAAAGTCGACGGTGTCCCTGCTTTCTCATCAGAGGAGCTCTGGACCCCTGAAATGGTGCCTCTTTCTGGGACCGAGGCAACCCCCCTTCTCATCTTCTCCCCTTTGTCCCTCCGCCAACTCTCGGGCTTTTTACATAATACCCACCGCGCCTCCGAGCGAAATAATAACCTGTACCGCTAGTTTGATATCTTACGTATCATCTCGGTTGTCATTTTTCGCCCTTAGCCCCCCAAATGTGGCAGATGCAATGGATTTTGGTCGGCGGGGAGCGCCTCTCCGGCCGCTGAAAAAAATGGTTCCAGGAAGCTGCCGCTGAGCGACCGAGGAGATGCGGTTTACCCGCGAAACTCAGATTTCCCGGGACATTTTTGAACCAGATTTGCATGTGAGCCGCTATTGGCAGACGGTCCAGCTGTATCAGCGTGTACGTCACGACGTAAATGTAGCCAGCCAATGGCCACAGAGCTGCGGACCAAAAAAAGAGATGGTGCCTTTTTTTTTTTTTTTTTTGAAACCTGTGCTGTATTTCTGTTTTTCTGTATTTTTTGTTGATCAAAATATAAACATATATGCGTATTTTACTCAAATAGTACCTGATATGATATAATGATAAACGTTAAGCATTATCAAATCTTCGACCAAAAATAAGTGACAGCACTGAGTAAAATTGGAACACCTTACTTAATAAAAATTATCATTGCATTGCACCTGAACATACATATATAAAATAATATA